>JAYMFT010280626.1:0-10496 GCA_038088735.1 Panulirus argus | reverse complement strand
CTTAAGCCACATAACATCAAAGTTTGGGGATTCAAGGTCCTTGAGGCGAGCAACAGGTGTGTTTATGCTAGAATAAGGAGTGAAACTAGATAGCTAATGAAAAGTTGGCTCACTATGCAGCTGCCATTAACCTTCCCGACAACCAAGCGGATAGTACCCGTAATGTAACTCTGTGGTCGATGGCTTCCTACAGAGAGAGAGAGAGAGAGAGAGTGTGTGTGTGTGTGTGTGTGTGTGTTGTTACGATTCGTTACAAATAAAGAATACCCCTACATTAAAAAGACCGTAAAACACCACGAACGATTGAATATTAAACCAATCGGTTCCCTACCTAAGAGACACAGTCTAAGAAATATGGCAAAGACTTGGAGACAACGATGATACAAACTACAGACAAATCCGAGATCTAGACAACAGTACAAACATGGAACACCCTGGGTTCCCTCGAAGCCTCAGAGTACTCAGGGCGGCTCCAGTTACCCGCCGGTGTGCACAATCAACAATGTTTATCTTACCTTTGTGAATTCCTTCATAAAAACAAAGATGTAACACGAATACATCCACATCCCCAGTCTACAGGAAGTATATGAATAAAGCAAAAAAAAAAAAAAAAAGGCACGCTTCCACATAATCACCAACATATATAGAGAAGACTTACGCCATAACACCATACACCTGTACACACTCCAGTATTCTTTTCCATTTCAAACTATTCCTTCCCCTGTCCCATCTCTGCCTCCTATCATCTAACCATCCTATTGGAAAAAGAGAAACAAAAAAAATATATGGGACTACAAAAGTACATATGTACGAAATGCAAGGGTTATCTACGGCCACAGATGACCTCTGTGTTCTCCTGGAAATCAAGCCCTCGTGAGAGGTGCTCAAGTAACTGCCTCTGTTGTGTGACGTGCCTGGTGCAAAATTATTGGGGCAAACATTCCTTTGATAGCGATAATCATGCAGCGATCTTCTCTGAATGAGTGTACAGCTCGCATGGATAAAACACTTTTACAGAAGTATAATGACACTGACCCCAAGCTAATGTCTCCCTACACCTGTCACTAACACCATCTTGTCCTGGTAATGAGTTCGAGTTGGTGTGTTACCAACCCACACATCCAGTTCCTCCGTGGTGACATGCACCAATAACACTCTTTATCATAACGATTAAGTTCCGCAAATCTGATGTTAATACAACGCTGATAAACTAATTTAGAACCATCAAATATGTTTTTCACTGATGTCAGATACTGGATGTTATGACGATCTTCGAAGCTTTTGAACGTATTGCGCTGCAGTCTGGGGTTCCCTCATGAGACCGAACGAAGCAAGGTATCAAAGTTACGACATGAAGAAAAGACAAAGAGCAGGACAAAATCGCATCTTGGAGCGAGGAGAGGCAACAACTAAACTAGTTACAAAAGTTGTCTTATCCAAACGACGAAACTTACGGGGATGACCTGTCCATCATGTGAATCCCAGAGTCATGTAACGCAACATGAAAGTCGGACAGAGTTAACTTTCACTGACAAACTGAGGGGAAATCTGCAGTGAGCAGGACATCTGCTGCATTCCTTACTGCCATTCCAGTAAGTAGTCAGACATTTGCCTTATCCTTTTATAGTTTACTCGTTGTCAAGATTACGATTTACTTCATTAGGCAATCATGCTGTCGGGCAACAGCACTCACAAATGAGTAGAGCTGATGAGAGGTCCATGCCCACCTGTTGCATAATGGTTTTCAGCGAGGTTTTAATGAATAATCGAACTGCTAATTCCAGTCATAAGGCTGACAAAGAAAATTAGATAATCAAGTAATGCGGCATTGTTAGTGCCAGGATAAAGACAGCTTTCATCCCTGAACCCGACTTAGCAACTGGAACCCTAATGCGTGTCTGAAAACGCCACGTCCACACAGTTCTCCAGCCACAACGACACAACAGAGCGAGGGTGTAGTAGTACTAGCAGACATGCGCTCTCTGATGACGATGCCAAACTTAGCCTACTGACACAGGACATCGCCTTGGTTCTACCAGAAGCGCCGAGACCACTCTCGATTGCAAAATGGCAGCTGCTCTCAATTCCCCCACCTCGTCAATGAGACACGGGGAAACCCTCCTAAAAAGTCTGCTCATGAAAGCAATCAACTGCGACTGTCGACAATGCACTTGATCCTTAAACAAGAGAAGCCATGATAGTAAACGGCTTATGGGAGTGTGAATAGCGCGACGACTACAGAGAATTCCTTACTTCAGATGGAACTTATGAATGACGATCTCTCTTACGATAAATTGTGGATTAGAATTTAATCTCGTGGTAACATACGATAACCGCTCAAATCCATGGTCTTGAGACTTCAGATAATGAAACGATACATAATAGGTTTCGCTGTCTCTGTCAATGATGTCCATAATGCGCTTAACGATGTCCCTCCAAACAAATCACATTCACATACCTACCGTTCTCCTGGCCGCCAACCAAGCACCTCACCTGTTGAGTTCCTGAAAAACTTCCAACCTTTCGGTAAAACGTTCAGAAGTTTACCAAAGAATTGCAGAACTTTGTCTTTGGGAGACTACAAAAGTGAATCTACCTATCCTTGATGTGGTTGCTCTTTAAGAGTCTATGTCATCATCTAGTACTTGAAGTGGTGAATCAGCTAACAAGAAAACACTAATTAGTGTAAAATCTTTAGCAGAGGCCGACTGTGCCACAGCAGATTCGTCTCCATCTCCCAGAGAGATATCCCAGGACATCAGCGTTGCCAGATTTCACGTTATTTACAGAAATGTCGGTTCAAGAACAGGTTGTAACTAATCATAAAAGCAACGTTTTTTGCCATCGCAAAAAGGGGAAAGCACTTGTTTTTGGTACGCATACGAGCGATTAATGTGAACTATAAAAAAGTGTAAGAGACTTTATAACAATGAGGCCGTCTGACTTCCCTTTCCTGGGCAGTAACGGTCTTTTTTATTATCAAATCGGGACGACACAGTACTCTAGGTAAATGAAGTTGTCAAAATGTCAACATAGGATTATTATCGATAAGTAGATATTTTCCACACATGTAAATGTCAGGTATCTGGT
The DNA here is from genome assembly GCA_038088735.1 of Panulirus argus. Lineage (NCBI taxonomy): Eukaryota > Metazoa > Arthropoda > Malacostraca > Decapoda > Palinuridae > Panulirus > Panulirus argus. The sequence continues at coordinate 7,406 of JAYMFT010280626.1, read as the reverse complement.
AATATAATCCAAATATTTTGTATCAGATTTACAGTCAATAGGATTCAGTGTTATGCTAAAAGTTCCCCTTTAGCTTCGCATTTAATAAAGGCAACAAATCACCCTTAAAAAAAACTTGGTGTTTCAGCAAAAAAAAAAAATCGAGGATGAAACTGCACTCAGAGACTTGCAGTCAAGTTTCACTGACGCATGATGCACGTTTCTTAAAGTAACGAAGTACAGAAAGTGCCATGATTTAGAGAAGTTCAAAACAAGTTGAAAACTTGTGGGGACAGTCAATTAAATTCTGGCCGTCTTCCAAGTTGCTGAGATGGGTCGTTTGTTGACCAAGCTGTTGTAAGCCGCGGCCCACGAAGCCACTTTGGCCTGACTGGTATGATGCACTTTCCAAATACGTGTCTCGAACCTTTTAAAATCTCTTCACGATCGATCACTAGACAATAAGGAAATCCGCTATCGAGCTCTTGGCATCCACAGTAAATAATAGAAAGGCAAATGTAGCAATATTGATTATAACGAGTCACAAAACGTTATTTCATTTTTCACGCTTCATCATTTTCATTCATTTTTGTGCCAGTTACATAATACCAAGTCTCGAGAGGTATGAAAATGAATTAAGAGACTGTTTTCGAATGAGATAATGTAATCTCTTATACATTTTTTCTCTTGACCTACCTCCGCAACAAACTGAAAGTCTCTCTTAATTAGATAAGAAAAATAAAGAGGGTAGAGCCGCACCTCTTTCTGAAAAGGGAAAGAGAAAGGCTTCAGGTTATAAGGTGCTGGCATGTTTCCATATCTATCAAAGTTCTGTTCTCTAAAATTCTCTGGTGAGGCCACCGTGGGGCCATTTTTTAACGATACTGCTAATGGTCATGTACCAGGAAATCACATCAGGTCTCCAGTGACGAAAACGATATATTGAGACATATTTTTTGTCACTTTTTTCATTTCTATGTACAAAACCGTGGATGACCGAAACTATGTTCTTTTTCTTTAGTATCTGTGATCTCTCGGCTGTGTTTAACAACATGAATTGGAAATTTTGTACGAATACTTTGGTATGGGTGGTTAGGTAACGAAAGTTCTGGGAGCACTGAGGAATGTGTGGAAGGAAAGGTCACTATCTGGACGGGTGAAAATAGGTATGTTTGTAGGTGTAATGGTTCTACTGATGTTGTATGGATGCAAAGGCATCTGCTATAGATGTGAATGTACGAAAAAATGTGGTTGTGTTGGAAATGAAATGTTTGAGAACAATATGTGGTTTTGTAGAGGGTTGATCGAGCAAGTGATGATAGGGCAAGAAAAAGGTTTGGAAGTAAAAGGAGTATGGTTGAAAGAACTAAAGAGGTTTTTTTTATGGTTGAGAGAACTAAAGAGGGTGTATTGAAATGGTTTGAACATTTGGTGAAAACGAATGGTGAAAGGTTAACTAATATATATGTCTCAAAAGTAGAGCGGACAAGGAGAAGGGGAAGATTAAATTGAAGATGGAAGGATGGACTGTAAAAAAGAATCATGAGTGATCAGGATCTGAACATCTGAACATGCAGAAGAGTGAAAGGGGTGCACAGGATAGAGTGAATTGGAGCGATGTGGAATAGATGAGGCGACGTGTTGTCAATGGACTGAACCAGGGTATATGATGCAGTCGGAAGATGTATGGGGCCTGGCTGTAGATAAGGGACGGTGCTTTCGGTGCATTACGTGTGAAAGCTAGAGACTTTATGTGATCGAATGAGGCCTTTTCTCCGTATGTTCCTGGCGCTACTTCGATAATGCAACAAAACCCGAACAAGTATGAATCAAAAGCGACTTTAGTATGTGCACCCGGAGCTTGAATGCTAGGGTCAACATCTCAGTATTAGAAAACACTATAATGTTCAGAGGACTGACACTAGTATAAGACAATATATATATATATATATATATATATATATATATATATATATATATATATATATATATATGATTACTCTCTATCAATGTAAGCATCTCGTGCAGAACATTGATAACAATCTCTTCTGGTGATGACACCAAGGTGTAGGACGAAGCCCTAGAGGGCCTTAAACTCATGTCAGATTCTCAGATGGGATGCGCATTATTCCCCGTTATTTAAGCTGGTCGTTTCTATTCCTTTGAGACCAGTCTTGAATAATATTCTATAGAAAATGGGATCCACTATTACCGAAGGATGGGGTGCCCTTCGCAGATCACAAAAAACAGCAAATCATTGCTCCCTGGTTTTAAGGTTCACGCGCCAATGATGCACTCAAGTGGAGCTCAAAAACCCTCCTCACCTAGCAGGAACTGTCAACAGTATCTAGAATTAAGATATCACGTACATATCCCGACTTAGTAAACTGATAATACTATATCAATCTACTGTGTATCTATCATGCCAGGTAACTGTGTTATGCTACAGACGGATGGAGGGAGTGTGCCTTCATAAGTTAATGTGCTCTAAAAACCACTTGTTTGGCTGGTGGCAAATAGTCAACCTATTTATTCATTTTGAGTAAAAAGAATATCTATATCATATCCTTTTGATTCAAAATCACGTATAGACATAGCTATTGCGTTCAATCTTCTTATGTCAAATAATATTCACAATATGCCAGACATATAGCAAGCCCATCCTTCTGATGTCAAAAAATTTTCTCAATATTCCAAACATATATCACGTTCATCCTTCTGATGTCAAAGAATATTCACGATATGCTAGACTCCCCAAGCACAATGTTCAACTCTGCGAGCCACCAGCAGGATGGTAAGATATGCAGGAGCACTGCGTGTCCACTACAGGAGGGCGCGAGTGTCGCTATGATTTATTACACCCAGAAGCCTGTGCTCTAGATCTCTCCACCCAAAAGCTGGATGATCAAGGCGTCACCGCACAATCTACTTCATCATATACCAGGATGAGATATATATTTCACTCGCTAGGTTGCTTGGTTGTTTGGGTTTTAAAGCCTCTCAACTGGAAGGGTCACTAAAAGCTGTTAAAACGTCAAGCTACATCTTCAACACCTTCTTCAGGTGTCTAATGATAATTCTAAAACCACATGCACTTTCACCATATATGTGGCCCATGTTCATGAGCTATCACTGCTAACTCACTCACTTAATGACAGTGTTCTGTCTTCCTATATCAACATCTTAGCATGTAATAGTGATAATAATGATGACACGACGCTGGCGGAAGATTCCAGAAAGAAACTGCTAAAGTTGGGGACTGACTTTGGAAGTATGTGTGAAGGAGAAAGTAGTGAGAAAACATGAATAAAAGCATGACCATTAAGTTCAGCAGCGCACAGAAATACGTTAGTCGTGACGTGAAAGTGAATGGAGAAATTTTGGAGGAAGTGAAGTGCTGTAGATACCAGGGAATGGACATGGCAGCGATTGGAGAAGTCATAGATTGAGTGAGGGAGCGAAGGTCGTGTGAGCAATGAGGACTGTTTGGAAAGAGAGATCAATATCTGAGATGGCATATGTTTCCAGGTATTGTATGGATGCGAGGCATGGCATATATATGAGAACATGCTGAAGATGGTAATTGCAAGTGAATTGAAACGTGTGAGGATAATATGTAATGTGAGGAGGTTTGGTCGAGTAAGTAAGATAGGGTACGAAAGAGGTATTGTAATGATATGAGAATCGTTGAGAGAGACGAGAGGGTGTGATGAAATGGTTTGGGCCTATGGAAAGAATGAGTGAGGAAAAGTTAACAAACAGCATGTAATTGTCAGGAATGGAGGTACAAGGAGAAGAGGGAGACCGTGTTGGAAATGGAAGGATGGAATAAAAGGTTTTGAGTGCTCGGGGCATGAACAAGCAGGAAGGTGAAAGGCGCGAGCGGGATAGAGTGAATTAAAGCGATGTGGTATACAGGGGTAGAAGTTCCGTCAGTGGACTGAACCAGAGCATATGAAGCAGCCGAAGGAAACCACAGAAAAGTCTGTGGGGCCTGGCTGCGGATAGGGGGCTGTGGTTTTGGTGCAGTGCACATGACAGCGAGAAAATGGGCTTAGCGAATGAGGTCTTTTCTTCGTCTATTCCTGGGGCTACCCTGCTAATATGGGAATCGGAAAATAAGTAAGAAATAATAATGATGCTAGTAATATAAGCTAAAAGTCTTATCACATAAAGAAACACCATAAAGCTCCTAGCGTATCAATGACTGCTGCTGAATTACTTGTTTTCTCACTACTACCTATGTGACCTTAATCTCAAACTTTTCGATGGACATATTCTAGACGATAGGTTTATATGGGATATGCTGTAAAACGGCGGTCTCTTTTTTACCTGATGGCTTTTCTTGCTTTTTCCTAGTGGTCGAGTCGGGTACAGACGAAAAACAGTCACATTGGCACACTACATTCTCTGGTTATCGTGTACCGTATACCAAATCAGAAACTACCATTCACAGACAAGTCCCACAAAACTACTCCACCGTTTACCTTGTCCGCTTCATAAACTCTGATTCAGCCCACTTACAGCACGTCGCTCCATATATACTACATCGGTCTAATTCTTTCTATCAACTGAAAGCTTCCTACCCCCCCCCCCTGAATACCTCAAACACCCCTTCAGTCTATCATTCCATTTCCTCTTCAGTGCACCCCTTTCGCCTTCCTCCATCTGCTTATGTAATTTAGACCCTCTCTGTAAGAGTATCTTCGCTCATCCTTCCCATATATCCAAGCCATTTCAAAACTCCCCGGTCTGCCCTATTGATCAGGCTATGCTGAGTAGCGCGCCTCTCTATGACTATCATTTCTCACAAGATGAAGCCGCCTCACGCCACATACCGTCGCTGAGCATTTCATTTCCAGCACATCCATCCATCATACTATCCTCTGTATTTGAGTTCCAAGATTCGCATGTATGCAACACCGCCAGGACTATGTACTCTCAAGCATACCAATTTTTGACCTTCCCAAACTGTCCTTTACTTTCACACACTCTTTGAGAGCGTCAAGGACCTCTTCCATCTCTCCCACCCTGTAATTCATCTGCTGGCACGTCCGCTTCCAGGGACTTTAAGCATTCCGTACTTTCCAGGTCCATCCCATTCAGACCCATACTCAAATAGTCCCATCTCATCCATATGCTGACTCTCATCATCTTTCAAAATTCTTCATTTTCATACACTCCCTAACTCTGCTACAAGCCTCTCGAGTTTCTCTCTGAAGTCTGCAATTAGAGCCATGGTAAAAAAGAGAAAGGTAACGGACTTTCCTACCTACCCAAAATCTCCAGCATATTGCAAACTTGCACTTAGCCCCAAAATCCTCTCTATCTCCCTTACAAACCCAACCATAAAGAGAATACCAACCATAACTATATCTGGACGCAGATCCTCCTCTCTTCATTTTTTTCATAGTGACTGACATGGCAAGTGCAAAACATGCCCCGGTCTTGGTCATCCTACCTGCACTCATAGCCAAATCTACCAGTAATAAGTCGTTACTGTCTTTAGCAGTCTCTGTAGGGCTTTCCGCAAAGCAACATTTTCTGTCCCATCATACACTTTTTCCAGATCAATAGATACCACATACGTCCCCATTTCACTAAATATTTCTCACACACACCTCGAATGAAACACCTGGTTCCTCAACATCTTCCCATGTTACCACATAGCTCTTTCCTAGTTAGCTGTTCTGTGCACGACATCGCATCTCATTTACAATTTCCCCATATACACCTTACCGGGTATACTCAGCAGACTTGTATCTTTATGTAAAGAACATTCATTTTTACACTCAGTGCTTTCCGCCAGTCTTCTGGCATCTCAACTTGGGCTATATACTCGATGAACAACATGACTGACCAATAAAAAGTACCGTCACCACTCTCGAGGTGCTCAAATGAAATCCCACCCATTCCAGAAGCCTTGCCAACCTTTATCTTGTGTAAGGCTTCCACTGCCTTCGCTCGTTTTACTATCCCATAGGCCACTGACTGTTGAGGTCCATATTTCGCCCCGTCCCAGGCACAATACATCCTTCTCACGCTCACCTAACACATTCAGCAGTTCCTCAAAACACTCATTTTTTTGTTCCCCTCACACAATTCACCTCCTAAAATTTTTTTGTCCCTAAAGTCTATCGATGCTCTCTCTCCATCTCTCATTTTCCTTTCCTTATCTCTTCCACCTTTCCCTTTACCTCCTGACTCTTTTTCTTGCACTCTTTGCTATTATTGACTCGCACTATTATTCCGTCAATCCACCACTTATTAACCTTTCTCATATATCCATATTCCTACTTTTATATGTCACAAACTTCACACACACACACTTAAACACTACTTTCCTAGATATTTTCCAATTTTCCTCTACTCACGTACTTTCTTTTACTGTACTCCCTTCCTATACCATTATTCACCCAACCCCTCTTCGTATATCTGTAAGTAAAGCCATCTTTCAAAGCTGACTCGCTCTCACCAGTTCTTTTACACGTATGTCATTTTCTCTTTTCCTAAAACCACCGTCAACTTTCACTCGCATCCTGGGAATGATAGCACGTTCACACTACCACCCCTTTTACCATGTTCCCACACGGCGTTTTTACACATATACCACCACGCAATCCATTAAACCCGCATACCGTGAATACTTACCCACGCACTTACGAACGCATGAACCTCTTCATAACCACGTATTCCCTATGACACTTCCCCTCTCAGGACATGGTTCGACCAAAGTTTCCTGATGCATATTCACAACAAGAAACTACTATCATCATACCCCACATTACCATATCAGCCGACCTTCCGTTCAAATCCCGTAGCACTAGAGTTCCATCCCTCAAAGCCAATCTCCCAAGGCAGTCACTCAACTCCTCTCAAAGAGCATATCTCATTGTACTAGCTTATGATATTACTCATCTAGTTTACAAGACTGTTCTGATTTATGTTTACCCAATACACAAAACTGTGGTACGCTGCTGAACCCCGCTGTTAATATAAGTATATTATTTGACAATCAAAAGATATTTTCGAATATCTGAACTTGTGAGGATACTGTACATAGGGTCACCGTAGCTCTAAAGACCAAACCATCGACATCCTTCGCCTAGAACAAACGTACTCTATTCACTGTTTTATCATTATGACAATTGTTTTTGGCATCATAACAGTTACCACTGTCAATACTAGTCTTAAGTGTCCTTCATACTCCTGATTTTGGACCTATTTCATCGTATTTATCATCACCAACATTATAAGTCTATGCTTCAATCAATATTTTAGAAAAATTCTGTTAAAGCAAAGGACAATAAATGAATAAACTTAAAAAAAACATAAGATATTGATAGATATTCATAATATATATATATATATATATATATATATATATATATATATATATATATATATATATATATATATATATATAT
>JAYMFT010280615.1:0-10496 GCA_038088735.1 Panulirus argus | reverse complement strand
TGACGCGGGAAACAGCGATCAAGTATAATAAATAAATAAATAAATAAATAAATAAATAAATAAATATATATATATATCCCTGGGGATAAGGGAGAAAAAATACTTCCCACATATTCTCTGCATGTTGTAGAAGGCGACTAAAAGGGGGTGGGGGTGGGGTCCTGGAAACCTTCCCCTCCTATTATACTTTTCCTAAAGAAGGAACAGAGATGTGGGCCAAGTGAGGATTTTTCCCTCTGAGGCTCAGTCATCTGTTCCTGGCACTACCTCGATCATGTGGGAAATAGCAATCAAGCATGAAAAAATAAATATATAATCTTTATTTTGTGCTTGTCCACTGTTTCCTGCATTAGCGAGGTATCAGTAAGAACATATTACTGGGCCTTACACAGAGGAAAATTCTTGCCTAACTCATTCTTATGTTCCTCTTTTGAAAAGTAATAATACTGAAGGAGAAGGACTTCTAACCTTCTGCTCCCTCTCCTCTTGGCTGCTTTCAGTGACATGCAGGAGGTACATGGGCAGTATTCTTTCTCCCGTAAAACCTGGGATATAATTATTACTAGACTCTGCCTACCTAAGTGAAAAGTCACCTTCAGCAGGGCTGTATCATTATCTATTGATGAAAGACAGCACGGTCTCAGCTACATCATTGTGGCTTAAAAATAGGGAGCTATCATTGGTAGAAAAAGCAGATGCTTTGCCCTGAGAAATGCTTCCAAGGATGATGTAGACTACTTTGTCTACTACTTTATTCATTGTTTATTTGTTTGTAATTTACCCAGGACCAGTTTCTGTGAGAGTCCTGGTGTTACTCTGGACCTTTCTATAGGCTCCTGCTGCCCAAGGCTGTGCTACTTCCAGTAGCAGGGAGATCTAGATTCCTTTGGAGTGAGAAGTTATTTGATGAAACTGTACTCACAGTGATAAAGCCTTACCAAATGCGACTTTTATATATACACACATTTGCATATTTCTTTTCTGTCAACATCACCACAAATACATTAGTTAGAGGCTGTAATCCTCCTTTAGATAAAGTAATCCATAATTCCCTTGGACGTATAAAGATCAGTTGTTACCATAGTTTAAAAAATATATGAGAAACCAGATATTCTGAAAAGTTATTTATTAACAAATAACTTTATATGGTTTGAATATTCAAAAAACTTTCAGGTTATAAATTATAAATCATGCTACAAAATGTTTGATAACGATAATATTAATAACTGGAGAAATGTTTCAGTCTGTATAATGGGGCAATTCCATTATTGTTTCCTGCTGCTAAGAAACCACTCTTTGGAGAAAAGTTAAGAATCTGTACCTTGCGTAGAGAATTTTGTGATCCAGGAAAGTTGGTAAAGTATGTCATTGATGGAAAGTGTACCTGCAAAGAAGAAAGAATAACAAATTAAAATCAATAACACAAGATTAAATTGAAATAACCATTCATGTCCCAATCCATATCCATGGGGAATTTAGAGTTACATTGCCACCTACACAAAACATCCATATACAGTGGGTCTTGTCTACTTCCAGTAGCAACCTCTGAATTGTGCCATAACTATTTAGCTTAATAGCTGAAATGTAAATGATAATTTAGGTATACCTGATGATTTCCTTCCACCACTTTGAAGCCAATTTATTATCCTGGCTCTTATTTGCTTATCAAAATCTCAAAAAGAGAACATCAGGTAGGTAGGTAGTAGCTGGTATGCAGCCGACAACCAGGGAGGTATATTCACCAGTACTACCAACCTGAGTATCCACTTAACATCTACAGCCATGTCCCAATGACTATTCCATGCATTACCATGAACTGATTCAGTTGAATGACAGTGCACCACTCCCCACATATCACTGATCCAATTCACACCCCATATATATTACACTTATCCTAGTCTCTCTACCTTATGTATTTCTCTCCCTTCTGAATGTTCAGGTCCTGTTACCCAAAAGCCTCCTTCATTATAATCTTCCAACAAGAAATGAAAAGTATGAGGACAGTATGTGGTGTGAGGTGGTTTCATGGATTAAGTAATAAAAAGGATAAGAGAGAGATGTGGTAATGAAAAGTGTGTGGTTAAGAAAGCTGAAGATAGTGTGCTGAAGGGGGTTTTGACATATGAAGAATACATGAGGAAAGGTTCACAAAGAAGGTATATGTCAGAAGTGGAGAGAACAAGAAGGGGAAGACCAAATTAGAGGTGAAAAGGAGTGAAAAAGTTTTTGAGTGATTGGGGTGGCCTGAACATGCAGAAGGGTGAAAGGCTTGCATGGGATAGAGTGAACTGGAATGATGGTGGTATACAGTGGTCGATATGCTGTCAGCAGACTGAACTGGGGCATGTGAAATGTTTGTGGTAAACCATGGAAATGTCTGTGGGGCCTAGTTGTGGATAGGGAGCTGTGGTTTCAGTGCATTACACATGACAGCTAGAGGATGGACGTGAGTAAATGTGGCCTTTCTTTGTGTGTTCTTGGCCTTACCTTGTTAATGTAGAAAGCAGTAATCAGGTTGGGGGGGGGGGCAGTTATTTTGTCAAAGAGTTACAGACAAACAGATACAGGTCAGAGGCATAGCAAATGGACTTCTATTTAGATAGATATATAGTGCTGCATTTTGATAATAAAATATTCATCATAAACAGAAAAAGTTTGTTAAGGCAAAATTAGCAGCACAAGAAAAGAAAGACCTTCTTATGGAAAAAAAAAAAGTCCAGCTGCACATAGTAAAGCAAATAATGTTATATTTTATAGCCAAAGATATAAATATTGCACTGAAACACTTACTAGTTTCATAGCATTATCCATGTAATCAGATGCCATTGCCAGAATTTCTGAGGAAGGATTAAACATAAGGGCAGTGACAGGTGTTACCAGCTTATCCAAGATCTTTACTGGACATGGTGTTCCATCAGAGATACTGGCCATATCATAAACATTGACAATTCCAGAGGAAGATCCACATGCTAGGTAGCGGTTGCTAGGTGATATAGCTATGCTTGTCCCATCTATACAGCCATCATCATAGAACTTATGAACACACACACGTGAAGTCATATCCCATACGAAAACATCACCACCATCTGAAAGGTACAGTTCTGAATACTATCTTCTAAAATCAACATTTCTTCCATTTTGGAATGATAAAAAGGTCTATTTTTACTTATGCAAAGATCAGCTTTTACTGACTCGACTGAAAACCTATAGCTCAGCTTATATACCAAATTGTTTACATTAAATAAAAAAATCATGAGGTGTGAACCAAGCCAGAGCAATGTATTGGTGTCCAATCATGCTATATTACTAGATTATGCTTGTGTACATGAAAAAGAAATGGTGATGCATCTTAACTTACTGCCATGCGTATACATCCGAGAGCCATTATTATTGAACGTGACTGCTTTAATTTCCTCTGGAGCATTTAGAGTGTCAATGTGGGAGAGTGCTGTAGAATCAAAGATGTGCAGGAGTCCCTTTTTCCCCAAGAACACAAGTAGCTCTCCATCAGGCGACACACAGAAATTCTAAAAGAAATAGGAAAATATTTACTGGAAAAAGTAATTTTCCAAGAAATGCACAAAAATGATGAAAGTATAAATCAGAAATGTTTGAAACTAAATCTGATACACAAAATTTATCTGTGCATTTTGACAGATAAGCTGCAATAATGCTCACCAGTCTGAGTGATCAGTCAATTTAAGCACTCAATCATCTGAAATTAAACTACTTTGAAAAAGTACAATAAACCCCCATTCTAACAGGCTAAATGGGGGAAGGATGGATTGTTAGAAGACAAATTTCAGTGCATCCCAATTTTTCTAAAGGAACATTAATAAATAAACTAACAACTGTAATGAACCCTACCTTATTACTTCGAGTTAGAGATGTTCAAGGAGTGGCAAACACTACCCTGCATCAGACTGAAATAGTTCCAGGATCACCTGGAGTCATCTGAATCACCTACTGACTGGAAATTGGGCTTCCATGATGCCCAAGCGACTCTTTCCATTCTTGTAATGCTTAACAATCTTCAGCTTTACAGCAATGCATGTTTTCTTGACACCCAGTGTCACAGACTGAGGTTGGGAACTAATGGACTATTCCATTCATCCCAAACTCAGTCCTATGGGTCCTTAACTTACTGCAGTAAATTTGTGTGATGAAGTGTATTTTACGGAAACACCCCATAGGTCCTAAACTTAGTATGGTGGCATCCAAGGGACCCATTAATAGCTGAAGTCTGATACACACGTATCTGTTTAAATGGGTGTTTACTGTAGGTACACATTATCCTACTGATACACTTTCAACTACTAGGAAACTACTCTTGTAATGATCAGCTGCTAATAAGCCACTCCAAACACATGCTATTATTGTTGTATATAACTGAAAAATTAATGAGTTTGCATCTAATTACAACTATTCTGTGATAACTTGGAATACAGAACTGAAAATGTGTAGTTTATCTACTCAAAACAACAGAGCTTATCCATACATGGCTGGGGACTGAGTAAATATGGTAATGGGGATAATTACTCTTATGAGCAAATACTAATTGTTTCTAACAATCCTGCCAATATCACTTCTAAAGACAAAGAATTCTGTAATAAGTACTTTGAAAGTCGTTGCTACAACTTTAATATTTCAGTCATAATGAGTGAGTGTAGTTATAGTTCAGTACAATGACTGAAGGTTTTGGAGGAGATTTTTGCTGCACCGACATACTCTTAAATAAGGTAAGTGACAGAGTTAAACACTGATAAAAAATTCTGAGCAAGATTAACAAGTGCGAACGCACTGATGACTCTTCATGCAAATAAATTCTAACCATCACATATTACTTTTTGTATACCCATTTTTTTATTTGTAGGTTACACTTCCAGTATTCCTTCATGAGGGTGGCCACTGCAAAATTCTCCTTAACTTTTAAACTCCATTGCTGCTTCTTAGCCTTCAGTGCCTCATCCTTCATAGGCCACTGGCAGAGGCCACCTCTAGCTCAGTGTTTTCAGAGGCTCCTAGCTAATGTTCGTAATGACTACTTCTACCTAATGTTACAACGTATTACTTCTACCTAATTCTCCCAACTAATGTTCCTACCAGCTACTTCTACCTAATTCTCCTGTCTAATGTTTTTACTTACTACTTCTATCTATCGCTCCAAAAATTTTGCCAAAAGGCAGGGCTAGTGCATTGCTCTTACTGCAGGAAAATCTAGTTATGAAGACTGAGTTGTGTGAGTTACGTGTTGTCAGGTGTTATGTGTGACAAGGAGAGATTGTCTGTTTATGGACAAAATGCCAGCAGCCCATGTGTTGGTGAGGCAGAAGGAAAGACAGCTACCTGGATCAGAGGAATGCAACTTGACAACCACTTATTATGCAACCATCAGTAACCCTCCTGATACCTAGGTGGCTAGTGCAGGTACTGTACCTCCCTGGTCAATGGCTGCCTACCACCTATTACCTACAAATATAGGTCTACAAAATGAAGTGGTATAAAAGCAATAATTTAATTACAAACCTTCATACTTTGCTTCTCTCCTGCTTTAATACAAGGTATCTTGATTTCTTTTGCTGCTTCCATGTCATACACATAGAAATAACCATATAAATTGGATCCAACAACAAATCTTCTGCCATCTTTTAGGAACTTTGCACATCTTATTGGAAATTTTGGAAATCTGACGGACTGAATCTTGTGATTAAGTTTCCCGTCAACCTGTGAAGGAAAACAAGTTTAGATGCAAATTCTTGTTCATAAAGCAGCATACAATTTGAGCTACAAAAACATAAGCCAATTGAAAACTGAAAAACTTAGTTGTCAGACAACCAATAAGTAGAACAATTACCAATATAATGAGACTGTCCCTCCCTCAAGAGACTGGGAAAGGAAAATCTGATGCCAAACCGGACAAGACTAATTGATCATGTGCTGAGCTGCTTATAATGTTAACAGCTGTACCCCTTACGTGGACTGGCACTGTGCCCAGATGTCTTGATGGAAGTTCATCTGACTTGAACTTAGGGATGAAACAAAATAAAAAGGCACTTAGGTCAGGACCAATGGCCAATATGAGTCTCCACAACCAAAAACTTATCAAAGAGCTGGTTCACTTCAACTCCTTTTCAGTTCCATATACTGTCATGTCCACCTAGGTATCTAAAGCATTCTACTTCCTCCAGGTTCTACCCAATAAATTCTCTCAAACCACCCTGTCTCACTGCCCTTCTAAACTTCACAACCTTAATTTTAACATTAACTCTTAGCATCCTACTTTTACATATTCATGCAGATAAAAACAACTTATGCATCTGAATACTCAACTTGTATGCTTACTTTTAAAAAGCACGTTCAATACATAATTTTTATTCAGAGAACGGACAGTTATCTTGGAAAATAACAACTATGTTACCTTCCTAGAGTAACACCATTCAGTAATTTTACTAACACTCTAACCTCACAAAACACATTGTGAGGGGTAAGCAGAGTTATAAGTCACAGATTAAGCTATAGAGGTAGAAAGGCCTCTGAAATCAACATATAAGTTTAGTGAACTTTCTGTAAGGTTCTCGTTTTTTCCCCTTTATGTGTACCAGTGTATTTGAGTATTACTCAAAATTCAGTAAATTTTTTCTTACTTGTGCACCACTTTTTCTTTTTTTTTAGTTCTATTCGACTTCATGATCATTCTTTGCTTTCTATTCACTACAATTTTCTAAGGGCTTTAGCTTCTGTCCTATCAGCTGCCTACACTGCTGTGATATGTAATGAATACAATCAATAACAAAAAAATATTTCTCACCTGGAAAAGGGTGGCAGCCCCAAAGCTGTTTTTTGAAAATCCAGCGACCAACCCCACTTGGAGGTCAGGGTTAAATTCAACTGCCTTAATTACAGCCCCCTCAGAATAGGATGCATGGTTCAAATTGGACAGCTTCTTGTACTCCAGTCGTGTCTTCAGAAGGCTGACTGAGGGCTCTTCTGATATGTAGTTACCTGTGCTCTGGAATTACAATAAAGTGTTTTCAATGCTACCTGTTTCCATTCTTTAATAATAGAGCTAAAAACTAAAACAATGATTAGCCTGACACAGGTAGTTATTCATATTATGCATAAACCGAAGCTAAACTTACAAACCCTGAACTTATAATCCCCCTAAAAGGGATAGGAAATAGAGATCAGGTATCTGAACAGTATACAATTTCACTGAAGTGCAGCTTTGTTATTAATCTATGTAGGATACATTTTTTGTCAATTATAAAGTAATAGTCTTATGTATAGCTACAGCAGATTTAAAGTCCTATGAAACAGCCGTTGTGGATCAGCTAAATCAACAGAAACAGTGAAAAAAGTATACTAAAACAGATTATATGCATGTAAAATGCTTTCATGGAAAATCAAACCCTGTCCATTACCATTACAGTGAGCTTATGACAAAAATAACTGACTGCTAATTTATGTGGTGCCCAACAGTAAGAGTAGGTGGCAATCACAAAGAAAACAAATGGTTCACATCACAATCTTGACAGACTACTACGTGATGAATATAAATCACACATAATACAGGAAAAATAAAGTACCAATTCAACACACAGGCAAACACACAATAACAAGGTTCATGGAACTTACACGAATCATATCATCTTCATCATCAGACTCCTTTCCAACTTTACGGTCAAGCTCAGCCCATTCAGGAGTATTGCTAAACACCTGTTTAAACTTCTCTTGCAGAGTCAATTTATACTGTTGTTCTGAGGTTTCTCTAATACCTCTCTTGCCTCGAGCTTTTGTCATGCTGGCCACTACATCCTTAACTCTGTTGAGTCAGATATTTCTTCAGGCACAGAATCTTGGTATTAAACAGGGGAAGGTATTCATATATTGCTCGCTAAACAAAAAACTAGTTTCCAGGCACGTGAATGAAAGTAAGTTGAAAAAAATCAAAATTCTTTTAGTTAAATACCTAAAGAGCGATAATGTTCAAGAAAAGACACATGCAAACTATAGAACTGGAGCAGGACATATAGAACAATAAAAGGTTCAAACATACTTGATGTTCTCATCGTCATCATCCACCCAAACTGGCTTTCTGGCAGGCTTCGTCACTTGTTGGTGAACATCAAAGGGGTCATCAGGAATAATCTGTGGGACTTCCTCATACGGACTCTCAGTGGACACTTGTGCAGTGGGAGGATCACTGCCACAAATTTCTCCAGAGATGTTGTATGGGAGTTCTGCATCATCTCCAAACAAGTCTGTGGCCAATTCTCTAAAAATAATAGAAGTATGTGAACAGAACCGACAACTTTTGACATGTAAATATAAGCATTTGCATAGCAGCAACAAAGTATGTTCAAGGGATATGTAAACTTGCAATTACCCATTTTATTTACCCTATAAAAATAAAAAGATATGTAAGGAAAACAGGAAAACAAAATGAGTCATTGAAATAAAATTAATATAATCAAAGAATGATTATCTTCTGTTCCTATCTTTAGAAAAAGCATATTGCAGGTCTACCCTTAACAACAATTGTCAGCATCAATTAACTTGAATATTTCAACCGCTATGCTGAAACCAAAGACAGCCAATCATTACATTTTGCAGATTACTATTATTTTATACCTAGAACATGGCTTTCAAAGGAACAGCCTTTTAATTCAACTAAATATATCAAACAATGAAAAAGATCTCTTCATGCTTTTGTTGCAATCTCATCATTACATTGAAATATACTCTTATCCTATACTTCATGAAGAACTGCTTCCTGCTGCATTCCAAACAGTACAATAGAAACCTTCCTAAACAACACTGGTTCCCCTTAGCTGTTGCAGTATGGTAAATTTGTTGTCTAACAATATCCGACACAAGTCTAGCCAAGTTAATTAATACCTCTAAAAACCTGTCAGGATTATTTTGCCCACAAGTGGTAAACAAATGAATGAAAGGATAAAAATGTAGTGAAAAGTGATAGCAACGATTACTGAATTACCTTTCTTTTTCCAACAGGCTGTCATAACCCAATATGTCTTTCGCACTCCCTTTTGATACTTTCTTATATTGAGATAGTGTCTCATGCTCAGAAATACTTCTACCATATGTATCTAGAATGAACTTGCTTGATTTTGCTTTATTTTTGTTTTTTCTCAATTTGGTTGTGCCTAGTATTCTCTTGTTTGAAAATTTCTTCTTTGGAAATTTCTTGGGTACATTTTTAGATGAAGACAGCCGTTTCTTTTTCATCTTCTTAAAGGACTCCATACTTCCACAATGTGGAAAACCTGAAAGGTAAAATCACATATCTTAGCCACATAAGACTAATCAAGATGGGTCAGTTAAGGTCTCCATACTCCATATAACATACCAAAGCAAAGAAACAAGACTTCTTGCCTAGCATTAGGAATTACTATGCATGAAAAATACTAGAGAAATGCCCTATATAAAGTAACAATTAGGGTAATTTCTTAATACTCTTTATTACTAGATATATCATCTTATCCTATTGTAGAAAAGATGTTAAAATCATCAAGATTCCTATAAACAAGCTTTCTGATGTGCAAGAAGTATGAATCAATTTCTGTTTGAACATTTATCCAGTGGGAGTTGGAGTAGAGCTCTAACCCTTGACTGCTGAGTACTCGGGCTGATTTTGAATAATGCACTTTCTTTAAAATGTAATATGAGGGTCCGTTTATGATCTCCGAATTTTCATTTTTGGTTTTGGAGAATATTAAAGATTTGTTTTTTAATGAAAAAAAGAAAAAAAAAAAAAAATTCTACTAGAAGACAACGTCTGCTTCAGCAAAGCTTCAAAAGAATGCATCCACACTTTCAGCAGTTTAAATCATTTGCAGCAAGGTGGGAAACCAAAGTCTACGCTTATTGTACTGAACAAATATTTATACATGTAAAAGGGTTACACCGAGGTAAGCTAAGGTCAAGGGGCTTGGGATGACAAAGCCCCCATAATCAGTGTTTATGTAAGAATAACTGGTTTGTCTGTTTTAACAGAACAGCTTTCATGTACTTCAATACGGCCATGGGTAAGAGCTTGGTTATCACCCGCTATACCCAGTAAAATTTTCATATAGGAACTAAAATTCATCTTTTTGCACATGAAAATACATTCTCATAGGAATCCCTAAGATTGCAAACACTTTTTCTATAAACAGTCAATAAATCCAGCAATTAAAATGTACGAGGAAAGTAAACAATTACTGTAATGATAATTCAGAATGACCTGCAAATTGTAAATGTGACAAATCGGGCACGAATATTGTAAGTTGTTGCAATTTAAAAATCCTTCAGTTGACCAATATATTTCATGTTTTTTATGTACTGACCAATATTAATTAAAGTAAGGTGACGGAATACATGGGGTTACTTAATGCCTATGCACATTTCACCTACCCTTTCTTTTTTTTTTTTTTTTTTTTTATGTTGAAGGCTCCAGTCACGGACAAAAGTCCACATCAAGGCCGGGCCCTAAT
>JAYMFT010280604.1:0-10496 GCA_038088735.1 Panulirus argus | reverse complement strand
AGGTCCCTTATACTGATTCAGGTCCCTGGTGATGGCTCAGGTCCCTGGTGATGCCTCAGGTCCCTGGTGATGGCCCAAGTCCCTTGTACTGATCCAGGTCCCTGGTGATGGCTCAGGTCCCTGGTGATGGTCCAGGTCCCTTGTACTTATCCAGGTCCCTGGTGATGCCTCAGGTCCCTGGTGATGGCCCAGGTCCCTTGTACTGATCCAGGTCCCTGGTGATGGCTCAGGTCCCTGGTGATGGTTCAGGTCCCTTATACTGATTCAGGTCCCTGGTGATGGCTCAGGTCCCTGGTGATGCCTCAGGTCCCTGGTGATGGCCCAGGTCCCAGGTGCTGGTCCAAGTACCTGGTGCTAACTCAGGTCCAGGTAAGTGGAATAACTAAACCAGTTACTCAGCTTTGCTCCTGGGAAGTGACAGGACGAATATTCTGTTGACTTCTGCTCTAGGGCGTGTGCGGTGTGGAGATTGTTTGGTCGTAAATCCCTGTCTTGCTGGTGGGGACGAGATCCAGTTAATCCCCGTGCATACCCCTGTAATCCCCCTCTAACATCATGGAATACCAGTAATCCCCCCTGCAAAGCCAGTAATCCCAATGTACACCCCAGTAATCCCACTCTGATGTGCCGGCTGGGTGAGGCGAGCCCTGAGGACGACTACGACCAGGGGCCACGACCAGAGGACACACACGACCCGTCCGTAACACCCCCGTCACCATCACGGGCGTCACGATGCTGGGGACTGATGCGGCGAGTCCCTCAGGCTGGTGGTGACTCGTAGGTCGTATGGTGTGAGTGGGGTACCTCCGTGTCCCCTCTTGTGGTCCTCCGTCGCGGGAAGGGGTCAGTGTCCCCTCCTATGGCCCTCCGTCACGGGAAGGGGTCAGTGTCCCTTCCTATGGCCCTCCGTCACGGGAAGGGGTCAGTGTCCCCTCCCATGGTCCCCCGTCGTGGGAAGGGGTCAGTGTCCCCTCCTGTGGTCCTCCGTCGCGGGAAGGGGTCAATGTCCCCACCCGTGGTCCCCCGTCGCGGGAAGGGGTAAGTGTCCCCTCATATGGTTCTCCGTCGCGGGAAGGGGTCAATGTCCCCTCCCATGGTCCCCCGTCGCGGGAAGGGATCAGTGTCCCCTCCCATGGTCCCCTGTCGCGGGAAGGGGTCAGTGTCCTCTCCTATGGTCCTCCGTCGCGGGAAGGGGTCAATGTCCCCTCCTGTGGTCCCTCGTTGCAGGAAGGGGTCAGTGTCCCCTCCTGCGGTCCCCCGTCGCGGGAAGGAGTCAGTGTCCCCTCCTGTGGTCCCACGTCGCGGTAAGGGGTCAGTGTCCCCTCCTGTGGTCCCCGTCGTGGGAATGGGTCAGTGTCCCCTCCTGTGGTCCCCGTCGTGGGAATGGGTCAGTGTCCCCTCCTGTGGTCCCCCGTCGCGGGAAGGGGTCAGTGTCCCCTCCTATGGCCCCCCGTGGAAGATCACCTCGGGTGCTCGAGTCTCCCGCTGGGGAGCAAGTGTGTTCGATCAATGATCCTACGGTCCTGCCTCCCCAGCCCCAGGGGAGGCCAGACCCTACCTGTCTAACCCCAAGCCAGGCTCCATCTTCCCAACCCCAGGCCATGCCAGGCCCTAACCCCAGGCCAAGCCAAGCCCTAACCCTAGGCCAAGCCAGGCCCCTAACCTCTTGCCAAACCATGCCCTAACCCAAGGCCAAGCTATGCCCTAACCTCAGGCCATGCCAGGCCCTAACATTAAGCCATGCCAGGCCCTAATCCCAGGCCAAGCCAGGCCCTACCCCAGGCCAAGCCAGGCCCTAACCCCAGGCCAAGCCAGGCCCTAACCCCAGGCCAAGCCAGGCCCTAACCCCAGGCCAAGCCAGGCCCTAACTCCAGGCCATGCCAGGCCCCAACCCCTGGCCATGCCAGGCCCTAATCCCAGGCAAAACAAGGTCCTACCACAAACCAAGCAAGGCCCTAACCCCAGGCTAAGCAAGGCCCTAAAACCTGACCAAGCAAGGCCTTAACCACCGGCCAAGCAAGGCCCTAACTCCCGGCCAAGCAAGGCCCTAACCCCAGGCTAAGCAAGGACCTAACCGCGGCCAAGCACGACCCTAACCCCAGGCCGAGCTGGAGACGTGGGCCGGGCTGGGGCAGGAGGGCAGACCATGTTGACAGTGTGGGTTGGTGGACTGCCAGTGTAAACAACGCGTGTGTGGGCCGCTGGCCACTGACGCATCTGTAGTGGATTATTGTTGACACCAAGCTACACTACTCTACGGTAGACTAATGTACATACTGGTATATCAAGCCACACTGCTCTACGGTAGACTAATGTATATACTGGTATACCAAGCTACACTACTCTAAGGTAGACTAATGTATATACTGGTATACCAAGCCACACTGCTCTACGGTAGACTAATGTATATACTAGTATAACAAGCTACATTTCTCTACGGTAGACTGATGTAAATACTGGTATGCCAAGCTACAGTACTCTACGGTAGATTCATGTATATACCCGTATACCAAGCTATAGTTCTTTACGGTAGACTAATGTATATACCCGTATACCAAGCTACACTTCTCTACGGTAGACTAATGTATATACTGGTATACCAAGCCACATTACTCTACGGTAGACCAATGTATATACTGGTACACCAAGCTATACTACTCTACCGAAGACTAATGTATATACTGGTATACCAAGCTACACTTCTATACGGCAGACTAATGTATATACTGGTATACCAAGCTACACTTCTCTACGGTATACTAATATATATACTGGTAGACCAAGCTATACTATTCTACGGTAGACTAATGTACATACTGGTATAACAAGCTACACTACTCCACGGTAGACTAATGTATTTACTGGTATATTAGGCTACACTTCTCTACGGTAGATTAATGTATATTCTGATATACCAAGCCACACTGTTCTACGGTAAACTAAAGTATACCAAGCTACATTAGTCTACGGTAGACCAATGTATATGCTGGTATACCATGCTACACTATTCTACGGTAGACTAATACATATACTGGTATACCAACATACACTACACTATACTCTACGGTAGACTAATGTATATACCCGTATATCAAGCTACACTTCTCTACGGTAGACTAATGTATATACTGGTATACCAAACTACACTTCTCTGTGGTAAACTAATGTATATACTGGTATACCAAGCTACACTTCTCTACGGTAGATTGATGGATATACTGATATACCAAGGGACACTTCTCTACGGTAGACTAATGTATATACTGGTATAGCAAGCCACACTTCTCTATGGTAGAGTAATGTATACCAAGCTACACTTCTCTACGGTAGACTAGTGTATATACTGGTATACCAAGCTACACTCCTCTACGGTAGACTGTATATACTGGTAGAAGCCACACTTCTCTACGGAAGACTAATGTATATCAAGCCACACTTCTCTACGATAGACTAGTGTATACCAAGCTACACTACTCTATGGTAGACTAATGTATATTCTGGTAAGCCAAGCCACACTCTTCTACGGTAGACTAATGTATACCAAGCTACACTACTCTACGGTAGACTAATGTATACCAAGCTACACTACTCTACGGTAGACTAATGTATATACTAGTATACCAATCTACACTATTCTACGGTAGACTAATGCATACACTGGTATACCAAGCTTCGCTTCTCTACGGTACTCTAATATATACACTGGTATACCAAGCCACACTTCTCTACGGTAGACTAATGTATATTCTGGTATACCAAGCCACGCTTCTCTACGGTAGACTGATGTATATACTAGTATACCAAGCCACACTTCTCTACGGTAGAGTAATGTATATCAAGCTACACTTCTCTACGGTAGACTAGTGTATATACTGGTATACCAAGCTACACTTTTCTACGGTAGACTGTATATACTGGTATACCAAGCCACACTTCTCGACGGAAGACTAATGTATACCAAGCCACACTTCTCTACGGTAGACTAGTGTATACCAAGCTACACTACTGAACGGTAGACTTATGTATATATTTGTATTTCGAGCTACTCTACTCTACGGTAGACTAATGTATATATTTGCATACCAAGCCACACTTCTCTACGGTAGACTAATGTATATTCTGGTAAACCAAGTCACACTCTTCTACGGTAGACTAATGTATACCAAGCTACACTACTCTACGGTAGACTAGTAAACCAATCTACACTATTCTACGGTATACTAATGCATATACTGGTATGCCAAGCTACGCTTTTCTGTGATACTCTAATGTATACACTGGTATACCAAGCCACACTTCTCTACTGTAGACTAATGTATATTCTGGTATACCAAGCCACACTTCTCTACGGTAGGCTAATGTATATTCTGGTATACCAAGCCACGCTTCTCTACGGTAAACTATTGTAGACTAAACTACACTTTTCTAGGCTAGTTTATTTATATTTTGGTATACCAAGCTACACTTCTCTATGGTAGACTAATGCATACAAAGCTACAATTCACTACGGTAGACTAATGTATATACTGGTATACCAATCCACACTGGTGTATGGTAGACAAATGTATATACCAGTATACCAAGCCACACTGGTCTACGGTAGACTAATGTATATACTCTTATACCAACCTACACTACTCTACGGTAGACTAATGTGTATACTCGTATACCAAGCTAAAATAATCCACGGTACACTAAAGTAAATACTGGTATACCAAGCTAAACTTCTCTACGGTAGACTAATGTATATATTGGTATACCAAGCCATATTTTTATACAGTAGACGGGTATATACATTAGTCTACCGTAAAGAAGTGTTGCTTGGTATACGGGGTATATACATTAGTCTACTGTATTGTAGCTTGGCATACCTGTATATACATTAGTCTACCGTAGAGAAGAGTAGCTTGGTATAAGAGTATATACATTAGTCTACCGTAGAACGGTGGAGCTTGGTATATTCTGGTATATCAAGCCACACTGATATACGGTAGACTAATGTATAACAAACTACACTTCTCAACGGTAGACTAATGGGTATACTGGTATACCAACATACACTACTCTAAGGCAGACTAATGTATATACTGGAATACCAAGCTACACTGCTCTAGAGTAGACTAACGGATATACTGTTATACCAAGCTACACTACTCTACGGTAGACTAATGTTTATACTCGTATGACAAGCTCCACCGTTCTGCGATACACTAATGTATATACTCGTATACCAAGCTACGCTTCTCTACCGTAGACTAGTGTATATACTGGTATACCAAGCTACAATACAGTAGACTAATGTATATACCCCTTATACCAAGCAACACTTCTCTACGGTAGACTAATGTATATACCTGTATACCAAGCTACACTTTTCTACGATAGACTAATGTATATACAGATATACCAACATACACTACTCTAAGGCAGACTAATGGATATACTCGTATACCAAGCTACGCTACTCTACGGTAGATTATGGTACATACTGGTATACCAAGCCACACTCCTCTACGGTAAACTAATGTATATACTGGTATACCAAGCCACACTTCTCTACGATAGACTAATGTATACCAAGCTACACTTCTCTACGGTAGACTATTGTATACCACGCTACACTTCTCTACGGTAGACAAATGAATATACTCGTATACCAAACCACACTTCTGTACAGTATACTAATGTATATACTCGTATACCAAGCCACACTTCTCTACGGTAGACTAATGTACATCGTCACACTTCACTACGGTAGACTAATGAATATATTTGTATACCAAGCAACACTGCTCTACGGTAGACTAATGTATATACTGGTATACCAAGCCACACTTCTCTATGGTAGACTAATGTATACCAAGCTACACTTCTCTACGGTAGACAAATACATATACTGGTATTTCAAGCCACACTTTTCTATGGTAGACTTATGTATACTAAGCTACACTACGGTAGGTTAATATATATAATGGTATACCAAGCCACACTTCTCTACGGTAGACTAATTTATACCAAGTTACACTTCTGTACGGCAGACTAATGTAAATACTCGTATACCAAGCCACACTGCTCTACGGTAGACTAATGTATATCCAGGTATACCAAGCTACACTTCTCAACGGTAGACTAATGTAAACGAAGCTACACTTTTCTACGGTAGACTGATGTATATATTCGTATACCAAGCCACACGTCTCTACGATAGACTAATATATACTAAGCCATACTGCTCTGAGGATGACTAATGAATATACTCGTATACCAAGCCACGCTGCTCTACGGCAGACTAATGTATATACCGGTATACCAAGCTACACCTCTCTACGGTACACTAAAGTATACCAAGCTACACTTCTCTACGGTAGACTGATGTACACCAAGCCACTCTGCTCTAGGGAAGACTGTACGTCTGACCTTGCATCTCGCGTTCTGTTGTGCGTTTGACTTTGTAACCTCACACACCCGTCACGCACCCGTCACACACCCCAGTCACTGGTGAGTGCGTTGCCCCACAAATAAGGTTTCCTCACCCAATTTGATCAAAATAGGATAATGGGTTTACAATTGCCCTGCTGAAATTGACTGCTGGACGGACAGACAGACAGACGAATTGGAAAGCAAATTGCTGTAATGCCCCGAGTGACCAACGCCCCCTACCCCCCCAACCCCCCTCCTCCCATCCCCAGACCTAATAACATGCTAATACAAACAGACCCGTTGACCAACCCGTTGATCAACCCGTTGATCGACCCGTTGATCGACCCGTTGATCAATAACAGGCCCAGCAGGGCCGACCCGTAGCGGTACAAGGAGACAATCATGGCCAACAGGGAACTAGAGACCATCCGTATGACTCAGTATGCCTTACAGACATACTTACCCAAACGTTGGGCTGTGTATCAACACACTAGCCAGTCACACACCTTCAATATGTTCCCAGACAAAAATAATACTGACTCCTTCTTGATACCAGCAGACAGTCTGTGAATACAGCCAGTCTGTACAACACAGCAGACAGTCTGTGGATATAGCTAGTCTGTACAACACAGCAGACAGTCTGTGAATATAGCCAGTCCCTACAATACAGGAGACAGTCAGTCTGTACAACACAGCACACAGTCTGTGGATATAGCCAGTCTGTACAACACAGCAGGCAGTCTGTGGATACAGCCAGTCCTGTACAACACAGGAAACAGTCTGTGCATACAGCCAGTCTGTAAACCACAGCAGACAGTCTGTGGATCCAGCCAGTTGTACAACACAGCAGACAGTCTGTGAATATAGCCAGTCTCTAGAACAAAGTACGCAGTCTGTGGGTATAGACAGTCTGTACAACACAGCAGGCAGTCTGTGGATACAGCCAGTCTGTACAACACAGCAGTCTGTGGGTATAGCCAGTCTATACAACACAGCAGAGAGTCTGTAGGTATAATCAGTCTGTAAAACACAGCAGACAGTCTGTGGATACAGCCAGTCTGTAAAACACAGCAGACAGCCTGTGAATACAGCCTGTATGTACAACACTGGAGACAGTCGGTGGATATAGCCAGTCTCTACAACACAGCAGACAGTCTGTAGATATAGCCAGCCCGTACAAGACAGCAGACAGTCTGGGGATGCAGCCAGTCTGCAAAACACAGTAGACAGTCTGTGGATATAGCCAGTCTCTACAACACAAGAAACAGCCAGTCTGTACAACACAGCTGACAGTCTGTGGATACAGCCAGTCTGTACAACACAGCAGGCAGTCTATGGATATAGCCAGTCTGTACTACACAGACACAGTCTGTGGATATAGCCAGTCTGTACAACTCAGCAGACAGTCTGTGGATACAGCCAGACTGTATTACACAGCAGGCAGTCTGTGGGTATAGCCTGTCTGTACAACACAGCAGGCAGTCTGTGGATACAGCCAGTCTGTACAACACAGCAGGCAGTCTGTGGGTATAGCCAGTCTGTACAACACAGCAGACAGTCTGTGGATACAAGCAGTCTGTACAACACAGCAGACAGTCTGTGGGTATAGCCAGTCTGGACAACACAGCAGACAGTCTGTGAATACAGCCAGTCTGTAAATCACAGCAGACAGCCTGTGGATACATCCAGTCTGTACAACACATCAGACAGTGTGTAGATATAGCCAGTCTGTGAATACAGCCTGTCTGTACAAAACAGGAGACAGTCTGTGGATATAGCCAGTCTGTACAACACACCAGACAGTCTGTGGATACAGCCAGTCTGTACAACACAGCAGACAGCCTGTGGATATAGCCAGTTTGTACAACAAAGCAGGCAGTCTGTGGGTATAGCCAGTCTGTACAACACAGCAGACAGTCTGTGGATACAACCAGCCTGTACAACACAGGAGACAGTCTGTGGATATAGCCAGTTTGTACAACACATCAGACAGTCTGTGGATACAGCCAGTCTTTACAACACAACAGACAGTTTGTGGGTACAGCCTGTCTGTACAAAACAGGACACAGTCTGTGAATATAACCAGTCCGTAAAACAAAGCATATAGCCAGTCTGTAAAGCACTTCAAACAGTCTGGGGGTGCAGCCAGTCTGCAAAGCACAGCAGACAGTTCGTGGATATAGCCAGTCTCTACAAAACAGGAGACAGCCAGTCTGTACAACACAGCAGACAGTCTGTGGGTATAGCCAGTCTGTACAACACAGAAGACAGTCTGTAGATATAGCCAGTCTGTACAACACAGGAGACAGTATGTGGATACAGACAGTCTGTACAACACAGCAGACAGTCTGTGGATATAGCCTGTCTGTATAACACAGCAGACAGACTGTGGATACAGCCAGTCTTTACAACACAGCAGGCAGTCTGTGGGTATAGCCAGTCTGTACAACACAGCAAGCAATCTGTGGATACAGCTAGTCTGTACAACACAGGAGACAGTCTGTGGATATAGCCAGTCTGTACAACACAACAGACAGTCTGTTGGTATAGCCCGTCTGTAAAACACAACAGACAATCTGTGGATACAGCCAGTATGTACAACACAGCAGACAGCCTGTCGTATAGCTAGTCTGTACAACACAGCAGACAGTCTGTGGATATAGACAGTCTGTACAACATAGGATACAGTCTGTGGATATAGCCAGTCTGTACAACACAGCGGACAGTCTGTGGATATAGCCAGTCTGTACGACACATCATTCAGACTGTGGATGTCTATAACACAGCAGACAGTCTGTGGGTATAACTAGTCTGTACAACACAGCACACAGCCTGTGGATATAGCCAGTCTTTACAACACAGCAGACAGTCTATGGCTACAGCCAGTCTGTACTACACAGTAGACAGTCTGTGGATACAGCCAGTCTGTACAACACAGCAGACGGTCTGTGGATACAGACAGTGTGTACAACACACCAGTCAGTCTGTGGATACAGCCAGACTCTACAACACAGCAGACAGTTTGTGGATACAGCCAGTCTGTACAACACAGCAGGCAGTCTGTGGGTATAGCCAGTCTGTACAACACAGCAGGCAGTCTGTGGATACAGCCAGTCTGTACAACACAGCAGGCAGTCTGTGGGAATAGCCAGTCTGTACAATACAGCAGACAGTCTGTAGATACAGCCAGTCTGTAAAACACAACAGACAGTCTGCGGATACAGCCAGTCTGTACAACACAGCAGGAAGTCTGTGGGTATAGCCAGTCTGTATAACACAGCAGACAGTCTGTTGATACAGACAAGTCTGTACAACACAGCAGACCGTCTGTGGATACAGACATGTCTGTACAGCACAGCAGACAGTCTGTGAATACAGACATGTCTGTACAACACAGCAGACAGTCTGTGGATACAGACATGTCTGTACAACACAGGAGACAGTCTGTGGACTCAACCAGTCTGTACAACACAGCACACAGTCTGTGGATACAGCCAGTCTATGCAACACAGCAAACAGTCTGTGGGTATAGCCAGTCTGTACAACACAGCAGACAGTCTGTGGATGCAGGCAGTCTGTACAAAACAGCACACAGTCTGTGGATATAGCCAGTCTGTACAACCCAGCAGACAGTCTGTGGATACAGCCAGTTTGTACAACACAGTAGACAGTTTGTGGATACAGCCAGTCTGTACAACACAGTAGACAGTCTATGGATACAGTCAGTCTGTACAACACAGCACACAGTCTGTGGATATAACCAGTCTGTAGAACACAGTAGACAGTTTGTGGATACAGCCAGTCTGTACAACACAGTAGACAGTTTGTGGATACAGCCAGTCTGTACAACCCAGCAGACAGTCTGTGGATACAGCCAGTCTATACAACACAGCAGACAGTCTGTGGATATAGCCAGTCTGTACAATACAGTAGACAGTCTGTGGATATAGCCATTCTGTACAACACACCAGAAAGTCTGTGGATACAGCCAGTCTGTACAACACAGTAGACAGTTTGTGGATACAGCCAGTCTGTACAACACAGTAGACAGTTTGTGGATACAGCCAGTCTGTACA
>JAYMFT010280593.1:0-10497 GCA_038088735.1 Panulirus argus | reverse complement strand
CTCTCTCTCTCTCTCTCTCTCTCTCTCTCTCTCTCTCTCACACACACACACACACACACACACACACACACACATACGCACACACATATTTATCTGGCTGTCTATATATGTCTCCGCTTTTCTGAATGTCTGATTACTCTCCATCACTCAATCGATCTATATTGTTAGCCTGACTACAGCGTCTCCTGAACCCTTTTTCCAATTTCAGATTAAATACAGCACCAGCGTTCCGTCCCCTGTATCAACTCTTCACAATAGTCACAAGGTCCAGAATGAAATACACCCCCTCCCCCACCATACCCCACTCAGGTCCCCTCCCTGATGCTCTCTGAAATGACTTCGGCAATCGTGGCCTCATTTGTCTGGCCAGCGGGCATAAAGGGCGTATGTGCCATGAACGAACACACGCTCCACCTCCCCACACTCTAAATCTCCGGCGATCTGACACCAGTTGCTTATATTCAGGGTATTAGCGGGGGGGGGGGGGGACCCAGCGAGCATCTTGGGCTCCGAATAATTCAACAATCATACGAGAGTGGATGGTTGGTGTACGTAGTTGGACACAGACATAAAAGATAAGAACAAAGTAATAGAGTCTGGGAGGGGCAGGGACGCAAAGGAGTGCAAAGTTTGGAGTGAAAGAATAACGGAGGAAAGAACCGATTTGAGACAAAGGGAAGATAAAGAAGGTTAGGGGATGATAGCGAGGAAGGATTGGAAAGAAAGAGACTGGGATAGAGGAGAGGGCAGTGAAGAGAAGGTAGGTCAAAATGATGTTCGAGTGAAATTAGTTGGTAAAATGAATAGGCAGAAAAGAGAAAAATAAGTGAAAAGAAGATAGGTTAGCGATAAAGAAATTAGAAAGAAAGAAATTGGAGAAAGTTCAGTAAAAATCTAGAGAAGAGCTTTAGAGAAATTAATGAAACTGGAGGAGTCTGGGACGAAGAAGCAAAACCAGGGAGATCGGTAAGAGAAGTAAAGACATTTTCGGTGCACATTTAACGCACCGGCTGTGGACAGACCGAATGCCACAATGGCCACTGGGCTTATATCGGTCGATATAAAATTGAAAAAGAGAATCTGCTCTCGTAGGTATGATTATACGTGTGGACTGTATTGTGAAAGTGAGCAATGGAACCAGAAATGGTCAATATATACATTTCATGAAAATGGGAATATATCATATATCAGGAACGTGATGGTTCCTATATTAGGTTATGGATGGCTTTCCTCTTGGGGAGGAACGACTCAGTAGTAGGTTAGGAATGGCTTTGTTGCAGGTGAGGAATAACTCTGCTGCAGGCTAGGAATGGTTTGCAGAGGTCAGGAATGGTTCTGTCGCAGGTAAGGAATAGCTGTGCTGCAGGTCAGGAATTGCCTGCAGCAGGTTAGGTATGGCCTTACAGCAGATTAAGAATGTCTTTGAAGCAGGCTAGGAAATGCCTGTAGTGAATTGGGAAAGTTTCTGAAGCAGGTTGGGATAACTTTGTAGCAACATAGGATAAGTCTTTAGCATCGAAGAGGTGGCTGTACTGTAAGGGAAGAAGCGATGGCTATATATAGTAGATAGATAGATACATACATACATATGAGGTGGATTTCATACTCTTAGAATTTCGATACATATAAATGGTAAACGTAGTAGACTTTTCGAGGTGAAATGAGGTTGTCAGTTCCAGAGCCTCTCTCTCTACCGTTATAACAGTGTGCACAAGTTAGTTATCCAGTTGAAGATACAGTGTCAAGTAACGGGACAGCTTTTCATGATGAGGATGATCGACATCCATTAAGGGAAATCCTGTAAGTATCTCATCCAGACTCAAATACCTTTCTGTGAAGGGCTAAATCCCTTCATATGCTTTTTTATCGGACAGTCGAAACCCAAAACATTCAATTAACTACATCCATGAGCAACAGCAAGCCAATTTGGACACGCACTTTTCAAATGACTAAATTCCACTACCTCAGTATAGAGGGCTGGTGCCCTAAAAGTCTTGGAATCTCTGATTTCCTTACTAGCAGTCCTCCAGAGTGATATCACGACCTGGACACCCACACACACACATTCCTCAGGTGACCGAACTCAAACCAGACGTCTCAGCATAGAACGCCGAATCCGTTTTTTTTTCTCTCTCTCTCTCTGGATATTCTGTATATAAATCCAGATTCCAATGCGGAATGACGCTCCCATTGTTTCAGAGGTTTTGTGTTTTCATCACCGTCTCTGGGACTTATTGTTCTCAGGACGCCGACATCATCTGGTAAAGTGAGATGCGGCGTGGATTAGTCGCAGGGAAAGAAAGATGAAAAAAAAAGGAGTCATATTTTCTACTCTCCCAGCCATGCCTGTCCAAATGGATGAACGATTCAGTGAGAAGCATTGTAGTGGCTTCCTTGGATTCGTGAGCATAGGTTAACAGTGGCCTGGGATGGAATAGAGAATTGCAACAGCGATACGGAACATAGGAGGTTTTTTTTGCCAACGTTGTCCGATCGGGAGGAAAATTTAACACTAGTGTCAAGGACGGAATATATGAGCTCTGTCAGCAGCGTCTAGGAGGGAAATGGTCTGGAAATAAAGTCTAAGACTGAATGAGTGTGTGTGAAAGTAAGATGAGTTGAGAGACGTGTCTCGACTTCGTAAAAATTCTTACATTTCACGAAATCTTGCTTATAGTCTTGGTGCTACGTGAGGAAAAAAATCACGAGCTAGACATCTTTCATATAAAAACATTCGTTTTTATGATCTTCAGGCCACAAAGATTTCGAACTGATATTTGTGCTCAAGTTAACATGAGGTCATGAAGATGTCAGTTGGTATTACAATAACTGCTTCAGTTAATGGATGCATGTAAATAGATGAAATCTGCCTTATAACATCAAAATAAACAGTCCTATGAACAGAAGAATGTTGAATATATTCAATGGTAGTCCTCTTTCTGTCTCAGAACGGACAGAAAAATGGACAGAAGTTTGTCATATTGTGCAAAGAATAAAGTAATGATGCATGAATTATAGTTTCAGTCTTGGTAAATTAAACAGTTGTGCTAATAAAAGTGTGTCACAATTTAATTTTTGTAGTATCACTTCTATCTAATTATAGGTTGACATTAAAATACAGTTATGTGCTACGTATGGAATTATAAGTTGTATAGGAGACAGCAAGACAATAAAGGTGAACAAAAGTCGTCGAGTGAACTTATGTACTGAACGTCCAAATTCAGTGTACTTTATCCTCTTTACCACAGCACAAAAGTCTCCCAGTATATTGACTTTTATCAAACGTTTTTGCTTGAAGAGCAGCAGTTTGTTCTTCCTGGAATATCTTTACCACAGCATGAAATGTTTGGGATTGGTTAAGACTACCGGAACAGTTTTTGCAGTAATTTATTCATTTCCTCCTTTAGTTTAGTGTCCATCAGCATCTCTTAGTATTACGTTCTAAACTATGAGGGATACTCTGTAAGGCCAATTCAGAATCTCTGTATCAAGTTGATACTCTCATAGGAGGCTTCTTATACTATGTTATTACACCAGCTTTTATACTTCTGTTGACAGCTTACCTGTTCCATAATTGAGTACATACCTGTTTCGGTACAGTCACTAATGGCGAACTTTGGCTGGGGAATTAGATAAACTGACCAAATCTTTCCACTCATTTTTTGATTAATCCTTCCTTGAACTTACGGCGTCTGTAAAATTTGCATCTGAACCAAAGTCTTGAGAAATTCACAGTCTAAAGCAAAAGCTGGAGAGCGATACAGTATCCTCGCAAACCATTTCTCCCGAGTTTCAAAGAATATATCATGTATACATTTGTCCCCTGTGTTCACCTTATATATAGTCAATAGTCACCAACAATTTCACGTAGAATCGTTGTACAGCATTATAGGTGATGTTAGACTATTGTGTAGCAACATAGGTGAAGTAAAATCCTTGCGTTGCATTATAGGTGACGTACAATGTTTGTGCAGTATTATGGGTGCCGTAAAATCTTTTTGTAGCGTTATAGGTGACAAACTTTTGTGTGTATTGTTATAGGTGACGTAATATCTTTAAGTATCATTATAGGTGACGTAGATTCTTTTTGTAGAATTATAGGTGACATAAAATTTTATACAGCATTATCAGTGACGTAAATTCTTTGTGCAGCGTTATGGTTGACGTAAAATCTTTGTGTAACATGATAGGTGACGCAAACTTTTTGTGCAGCATTATAGGTGACGTAGAATCTTTTTGTAGCGTTATAGGTGAAGCAAATATAATATATATATAATTCCATTATAATTAGGTAAAAATCTTTTGTGTAACATTATAGGTGACGTAGAATTCTTCTATAGCATTGCAGGTGACGTAAGAGCTTTGTGTAGCGCTATAGATGACGTAAATTCTACGTGTAGCATTATAGGCGACGTAAAATCTTTGTGCAGCTTTATAGGTAAAGTGAATATTGGCAATATTTTCCTTCAGAAGCAATCATCAGGTCGATGGCTTTAGCCAGTCTAATTCTTATTACTTGGTCTCTCTTTTCTTAAGGCTAGTATTTTCTGGAATATGTCATTTGTTGCTGCAATGTATAACTTCGGTTTTTTTTTCCGGCAGAATTTACAAATGTGTGAGTTCTCTACTGAGCTGCTTTATATCGTTTTAAGGCATAGTTATTTATCGAAATGCACCCATTCATTAAAGGAGCAGTTTTGACATTGCTAGACCATTCTATGACCTCTATTTGACCTTGAACGTAAAATTCAGATTGAAAACATGTTAATTGGAAATCTTGGGACCTAAGAACTTTATAGACACCCACCCACACACACACACACACACACACACACATACACACACACACACACACACACACACACACACACACACACACACTGCAGTGCTGCTTGTCGTGGACTAGTCTGGGGGAAAAATTCTTCCAGCCATTTGTCCAGACTTTCTCTGTGTAAAGGTTCCAGAGCTCAATCCTTGCAAGTTTCTTCTTCTTCTTCTTTTTCTTTTTCCGTTAGACACAACACAGAGAAGTCTCCTCTCCGCCTCTCTTGCTGGACTCTGGAATGTATTTTTGTCTGTTTTATCTTCGATACATTACGAGAGAAGTCGTGTGAATTTAATGACAGTTCTTTTTTTTTCCCCCACTTAATGAGAGGTTTATATTAATCCTGGATTTGTTATCTGTGATTTCTTTTGGTCTACCACTGAACAAAAATCATTGGATATCTTCCTGTTCTCTCAAGGCTGTGTGGTTTAAATTCTTTATCACTCTTTCGTGATGATTCATATGTCCAATTTGTTCGAATGCTTAAGCTTTACTTGTAAAGTATTTCTGATTTGTAAGCTTACTGATTTCAGCTTGCTTTATCGTTGTCCATACAACACAGCAGTAGTTTGATTTTGTTTCTCTTGTATATATATATATATATATATATATATATATATATATATATATATATATAGAGAGAGAGAGAGAGAGAGAGATCAGGGGAAAGACAAGGCACAGGAATTAGGGCGTTGCCTCCAGCAATCGTTGAAGGATGCAGTGTAGCAGGCCAGACCGGGTAATTTATAGGGGGCCGTAACTTAAACTGTATGGCGAAGGGGGAGAGTCGCCGCTGGTGAAGGCAGCAAGAGCGTAGGATTAAGATCCCGCGGGCAGATACGGTCTCCGGCAAGGGATGATGCAGGAACGAGAGGGGGGAAAAGAAATAGCTTAAGATCTTCCCTTCGTAAAAAGAAAGACTATAGAGAATTTTTTTTTTCTTTACTTTCAAGATTATTGTGGGCGGAAAGGTATTTTATAAGGTAAGGTTTTGCTGACGCGGGAGGTCAAAGGGGATTGTGTGTTTGACTGGAGTCGCGAGAGAATACAGTCGAAGTTTAATGTCTCACAGAACGAAAGAGTTGTGGCTGACTGGGAGCAGATGTAAGGTTGACTGACTGGGAACAGATATAAGGTTGACTGGGAACAGATATAAGGTTGACTGGGAAGAGCAGTAAGGTTGACTGAGAACACGGACAGTGAATTTGGATGTTGGAGATGATGATGATGATGTTGAGTGCCCCAAGTGTATCGCGTACAGGGAGACGAGGGTGAAGGAGCAGGAGGAAGAAGAGAGTCAAGTCGGGGATAATGTGCGTAATTACGGTACCAACGCTGTACGTAATACTGTCCTTGTTCATAGTTTCATCATTCAGTATATTCCATCTGTCCACTACTCTTACACTGTACTACAGCGATGTGTTTTGAATTTTTGTGACACTTGTTTGTGTCTTATATTATGTAGCGTACGACGGTACGACGCTAGAGTACAACGGTACGATCTCTGAGAACGACGGTACGACGCTTGGGAATGCTGGTCTGGCCTTTGACCTGACCCGCCGTGCTCAAGGGTCGTACCGTCGTGCTTAGAGATCGTACCGTCGTGTTGAAGGATCGTACCGTCGTGCTCAAGAGGCCCTAAAAAAAGAGCTGGTGAATGTTCTCGTGTGAATCACAAGGTCTTCACGCATGGTCTTCTTCACGCATGGCGGTCTTCCCGCACGAAAGTGCGAGGTGTGATGAGATGTGATACACGCTCCATGTCCCTCCCTTCCCCCCTCCCCCCCCTCCTCCTTCCCCTTTTCCCCCCCACGAGAATTCCCGGGAAAACTGCGCTGAAGGCGGGAAAGTTCCCAGACTGAGATATGAAAACCTTCCCTCTGTCCGAGACACTCAAGTGACATCCATCGGCCGTAACTCTGCAGTCACCCAACTTTGTCACAGGGGCCCCGCCTGTGGAACTTCCCTCCCCTCTCCTCTCCCTTCCCCTACCCTCCCCTCCCTTCTCCCCTCCCCTCCCCTCTCCCCTCTCCTCCCTTCTCCCACCCCCCCCATTTGCAACCAATTAGCCAGACACTAAAACTCCCCCCTACCACTCCCCCTCCCCTGGCAGTCAGTCAGACACCCCCCCCCGCACACCGCCTCCCCTTCTTCCCCGCCCGTCCCACACCCCACACCCCCCATGAGGACCTGGCTGGCAACTTCAGAGCGACCAATTATCGAGCGTTTTACAACTTCCCGTCGTTAATTATTGAACGCCCCCCCCCCCCACGAGGTTTCTCGCCCGGCCGTGCGGGCTGGCTGGCTCGCTCTCGAACGACCGCCCAAGCCTTGTTAGCATCTCCCTCCGACTTAATTATCGACCTTTGTCTCTGCAGCCGATGGGCAGGAGGAGCTTAATGAATTCTTTAGAAGCTAATAAATCTCGAAGCTAAGTCGAATTTTTACCTTTTTTTTTTTTCTAAGCTCGCGTCGCAAGAGTAACTAGTAATTAGTCCACTCCGTCCGTTCGCTTCGGAAGGCCGTGTGTGTGTGTGTGTGTGTGTGTGTTTATCATTCGAATCACAACGCGTTTTCTTTATCGTCTCGAGGGGGAAAAAAATTGGTAGATTTGGTCAGGGAGAAAGGAGAGAAAAATATATATATACACATTTGGTTCCTCGTTATATCCCACTCCCTGTGATTACCGCTCAGCTAATAGTTTGATCAATGATGATTTATGTTTTTTTTTTATTCAAGCTTGCATTCGGTAAAGCTGTGATACGGCTCAGTGAGCGTGTGTGTGTGTGTGTGTGCACGCGCCTCACCTGCGAGAGATTGGGGTGGAAAAAGGATCATTGCAGTGCAAAACACAGGTGTTGTTTGACTCGCTTTACAAAAAAAAAAAAAAAACAGTCAGTGACTGAACCAAATACAGTAGCCGTGGCTTGTTTTATCGGCTCTTGTAATAGCACTAGAGATTTATCTCTAAGTAATTAGAGGAGTCCAATAAAAAAAAAGGCTCACAAGTGAGGAAATGTTGTTTGATTTTAAGGCAAAGAAGGACTTGAAATAAAGAGGAGATGATGAAGAATTTGGCTTCGGTAACCCCGCAAATTTTGTTTGCCGTGTGAGAAGCGTTGCTTGTGGTTATACAGGTCAACCCAGGTCTTTATGATAACATGACAACCTTAGGTCCTTAGATAACATGTCACACCAGGCTTCTAAGATCACATACCAACCCAGGTCGCTAAAATGTCATCTTAGGTCCCTGACATTGCTTGTCAACCCAGATTCCCGAGATAACAAGGTAACTCAGGCCTCTAAAGATCACTTGTCATCAACCCACGTTCCCCAAAATCACATACATGTTAACATAGTTCCCCGGGGTAACATGTCACCCCCGCCGCCCCCCAGGTCCCTCAAGATCACACGTCAACCCAGGGGACTTAAAGTTAGCATTTAAACTCAGTTCCCCTTTGTATTACTTATGACAAGAGACCCAGCTAGTTTCTTCCTGCTGGTGTTGATAGACAGATAGATAGATAGATTGCACCGTCGGAAGTGGGGTGGGGGTTGGGGAGGGGGGGGGTGGTCAGTAAACATGTGGCTAACCCCACACATTTCAGGACGTGTGTAGGGGGATCACCTGTTTCCCAGCGATGGGTCGTTCTCATTGTGGTCGGCGACTTGAGGGCTGGGGCATTTCACAGGTCGCTCGCCAGAATTGGTCGCCAACTCGACTCGTCTCCTGGCTGGTGTGAACTGCCTTGACCGAGAGCGATTTTTAAGCTGGTGTTTCACGTCAATAACAGCCGTATAGAACATTCGGGGATTTTTTTTTTATTCTATTTCACTAATATTTCTTTTTTATTTGGATATGTTGTATAAATCCGACTGGGGATAAAAAAAAAAGAGAGAGAGAGGGTATTTGTAAACTATGATAGGAAACTGAACCCTCCCAGTGATATATATTTTTT
Source organism: Panulirus argus (assembly GCA_038088735.1). Classification (NCBI taxonomy): domain Eukaryota; kingdom Metazoa; phylum Arthropoda; class Malacostraca; order Decapoda; family Palinuridae; genus Panulirus; species Panulirus argus. Next base: position 1,713 of record JAYMFT010280593.1, on the reverse strand, counting down.
TAATCTCTCTCTCTCTCTCTCTCTCTCTCTCTCTCTCTCTCTCTCTCTCTCTCTCTCTTACACGTACGTCTTCATAATTCATTATACAAAGGGGGATTTTTAATAAACATATGACGACTGTTAGAACTACAGGTCTTATTTAACCATGTAACACGGTGTGAATTCAGCCATTTCTGCAACGTGCCATCAATACAAGAGCTGTGTGTTGGCAGGAAATAAAAAAAGAATGCCCGAAACATTTTTTTTTTTAAAAACGCTGTGGGCGACACATATCCCAGATAGCGCGCAGCTAAAAAAAAAATGTTCTTGCTCATTATGCTGGAGGTAATTTAGAAAATGGCAAAAATTACGAGGATTTTGTAATTTGAAACTGTATTACGTTCACAAGTGAATATAATTAACATTCATTTGGTGAATAAAAATAGTTTTATTTTTGCTCGATATTTGTTTTTTTTCTATTATTCTTTTTTTTTTTTCCATTTGTAATTGACCTAAAGTGATCAACGTTTTTCATAATGCAGTGGGAAAAAAGTTTCGCTCATTAGGTTGCGAGGAGAGAGAGAGAGAGAGAGAGAGAGAGAGAGGGAGGGAGGGAGGGAGAGAGAGAATTAGCATGTGTTTAGCGATCACTCTATGATGTACGGGGGTACGACCATTGAGCACGACGGTGTACGACCCTTGAGCACAACGGAACGACCATTGACTACGACGATACGACCCTTGGAGTATGTCGGTCCTGCTTGTAAATCTATCCTTTTAAGAGTTACTTTTTTAAAAAAAGGCCGGGCCATCATACCTCAGGGTAGTACCGCCGTACTCAAGAGTCGTACCGCCGTACTCAAGAGTCGTACCGCCGTACTCAAGGGTCGTACCGTCGTACTCAAGAGTCGTACCGCCGTACTCAAGAGTCGTACCCCGTACTCAAGAGTCGTACCGCCGTACTCAAGAGTCGTACCGTCGTACTCAAGTGTCGTACCGCCGTACTCAAGAAGGTCATAAAACCCAGAGGATCGTGTGTTCTGTCTTGCATGCGCCTTCCCCTTGCTTGCTTTGTACGTCTGGTGCAGAACACTAGGCAGCAGACATCAGCCTGTCCGTACTCTCTGGATGCATCAGATTCTCTCACTTAACAATGATGTATTCATGCGTCAGATCTGAAAAAAATACTTTATTCCCAAAGACGTTAGGGACATTACGATACAGTTGCCTACAAGATAATGATGTAGCTTTGAACCAGCATCATCTACAAACGTCTTTTTTTTTTTTTCTTTTTACCCACACAACCACACTGACCTGTGAGTTGCAATTTCCCTTCCTCTTTCGCAGTCGGTCTGTCGCTGTTTTTGAATTCCTCTTGTATTCCTCTTTGTACCGCTCCGGATGAAACAGCGTCCCAGTATCACCTGATAGCGGAGAGATATTCTCCAGTCTCAGAGTTAACATTATTGTTTTAACGACGAGTCAGAAGGTAAATTGTGTTGTGGACTCTAAACGTCTGTAGGTAAAAAAGAATTAGATATTTGAAGTCGTCTTTCTCGGATTTATATTTTTGTAATGGTTTTCGGATTTTACAACGTGCAAATGTTCTTTTAGTTCGAGGAAGCGTGTTTGTGTGTGTGTTACCGGACTCCGCCTGCTTTTTTTTTTTTTATGTTGAAGGCTCCAGTCACGGACAAAAGTCCACATCAAGGCCGGGCCCCAATTGAAATATAG
>JAYMFT010280582.1:0-10497 GCA_038088735.1 Panulirus argus | reverse complement strand
ATATATATATATATATATATATATATATATATATATATATATATATATATATATATATATATATATATATATAATCTCTGAGGATAGGGGAGAAAAATGCCGCCCACGTATCTCCTTGATATCTTACTATATGTATCTTTATGCAATAAACCCTTTTACGTTCTTAGAGATCTTGGTGAAGATTACCAACAGGGAAACTGCAAACTTAAGAAAATGATTAACAATCTAAAGTTTACTCAACTTATTGATAAACCCGCCAGATATGCCTCTAGATTGGCTACTTTGTTGTACGTCATCGTTACAAGCAAACCTGACACAGCCATTCACTCTGATGTCGTTCCTTGCCCGATTGCGGATCACGACCTCATCACAGTCGCGGTAACTCAAAGGTATCGTCATCTTGGGAATTACAGTCGTCATGTTTTGTGTGGTTTGTTACAGAATGAATAATCAAATCTGTGAACGGAATATTTGTACGCCAATAACGTCAAGACTCAGATAGAAGTTTTTACCGAAAGCTTTCACAAATGTTTCGAGTGTTGTGCCCCAGTTGTTGCCAAGATTGTGAGAAGGTCACGCGCTCCTTGGATAAGCAGGGAAATGCGTGCAGCAATAAATGAAAGAAATGAAGTACAAATAAGGCTGTGACCCGGTAGGCTAAGCACTGTTTTACAAGAGCAATACGAAGACGCACACTGGCGTGTTAAAAGAATGTTGTCCACAGCCAGAACTAAGTACTTCAATAAGCAATTTGAAGAACGCAGAGGAAACGCTGTGGATATGTATTCGTAGATTAGTTCCCGATGAAGAAAGCCAAACAAAATAGTGTCATATTTGATGACGGGGCAAACAAGTAGCTGACTTTAGTAGCCTCTTTGCAAGCGTAGGAAAAAGTACGGTTGAAAAGTACCACCAGAATGAAAGAGGAAGTGATGAAATTGCTGACTGCCTTAAATCCAGTGTCAGCTCTGAAAGCATTATTCAGATTAAGTCTTATACTGATGTTGATCTGCACATTAATACTTACTATAATCATTTGCCACAAGATTCAGACAGTTCATTAAGACTTTAAAAACCTCTACTTGTAACCGACTCGTATCTCACCTGTATTATTAATACTTCATTAGCAACAGATGTTTTGCTTCATTATGGAAACATGCTGTTGTTGTGACCATTTTCAATTGCGGGGATGAGGAAAATGTTAGTAATTATCGACCTATTTCCTTGCCTAGTATACTTAAAATTCTATTTGGAATCAAATAATGTGGATTCTGGTCCAACCTGTCTACAGAAACATCATTATCAATAGTCATAGATAAGATTTATGACAAAATAAATGACAAGAAAATATCTTGTCCAACTCTCTCCGACCTTAGAAGAAGTTATGTAAGGTAAAAGTTGATTCGTTCTGGTTCGCGGGCTATTTGGAAAACAGAACACAATCAGTCTGGCTCGGCAATACGGTCTCATCTACGGATGGGGCGCCTCAAGGTTCATTGCTTGGTGCTTTGCTGTTCAATATTTATGTCAACGATATGTCTGAACACATCACGGTTGCTTACTCGCACGGTATGCCGACAACACCCAGCTTCCTCAAACTGGCTGTATTGATAACATAAACGAATTTGTTTGCATTGCACAACGAACTTTATCCGATAATAAAAGTTATTGTCAACGAAATGGACTTCTTCTGAATGTTAGGAAAGCGCAGTGTACATTTATTGGTACACGATATAATGAATCAGGAATACCTAAAGAAATTAAAGTGTTTTGATAGCAGCTATTTTACATGTTAAGAGCCTTGGACTTTATTTCGACTGTTATTTGACCTTTGCTTCACACGTCAGTGAAATGAACAGCAAAAAAAAAAAAAAAGTCTTTGGAACACTTATGTGCTTAAACCGTATGAAGGATAAATGTAACAAGGCTACACACAGCACGGTCGTTTAGTCCTTGGTTCCTGGCATGACTAATCCCCGTATAAAGCTATGGGGAGCGACGATCAAAACTCGGAACTACAGGTGAGTCGAGAAACTCTAGAATTTTGCAGCTGAAGCTGCAAGAACTTGAGAGGTTACCAGTTGCGAAAAAGGTATATTTATAACCTTTGGTACGATGATTCTTTGTACACTAACAGGACATCTCCCACCCTGGCTATTTACAGTATATAGTGTAGGAAATATACATAATGTTAACACCTCTGATATCCGTTCAGAATCGTTCAAGGTGGCTGCACCTAAATTCTGGAACGAACTACCTCTGTGTGTGTCACAAATACTTCAAACAGACAAAAATTTTTTAGCAAAAAGCTCAAAAAGTATCTCCTCAAGGGTTTGCAGAGTTGAAGCTTGGCGATCTTTTATGTTCTCTTATATTGCTGTACAAATATTTACATTATTTTAGTGGAAATGTTTTAGAAACATGTCGTTTATGTTGATGTAACATCTTAGATGTCGTAGAATATTCTTCTGGCGAGATTTATGGTATTATTACAATTTCTTAAGTGCGTAATTTTATTTAACTGAGTCACCACTGTCGTAATGGAAATGAAATTCTGAATAATGAATTACTGCGCGTCGTAGAAGGCGGCTAGAAGGGACGTTACGGGGGATGAAATTCCTTCCCTCTTGTAATCCTTTCATAAAGGGGGGAATAGAGGAAGGAGCCAAGCGAGGATAGTCTCCTTCTACAGCTCAGTCATGTTCTTGACGCTACTTCGTTCATGTGGAAAATTATCAACACATATGAGAGGAGAAATAAAGAATATGCATTGCCTTACTTAATATATATACAAGCCTCACGGGTGTGCGTATGTTTGTGTTATAAATGGACTTGTGCATGCGGCGAGGGGCCTCCAAACCCTTGGGGATCCAGATGTTCCTCCGCGTTCAATTTACAGTACAATTTAATGAGTTGTCCAGTGGTAGTGGCTCTGACTTTCTCATGGATTAGCTTATATCAGAACATTGTTGCTGATGAAACTGGATCCTCACCGCCCTCCCTACACTTCCTCACCTCCCTCCCTACGCTTCCTCACCTCCCTCCCTACACTTCCTCACCTCCCTTCGTACACTTCCTCATCTCCCTCACCTCCCTCCCTACACTTTCTCATCTCCATTCCTATACCTCCTCACCTCTCTCCCTACACTTCCTCACCTCTCCATCCCTACACTTCCATACCTACCACCCTACACTTCTTCACCTCAATCCGTACACTTCCTCACCTCCCTTCGTACACTTCCTCATCTCCCTCACCTCCCTCCCTACACTTCCTCACCTCCCTTCCAACACTTCCTCACCTCCCTCCCTACACTTACTCACCTCCCTACCTACACTTCCTCACCTCTCTCCCTACACTTCCTCACCTCCCTCCCTAAACTTACTCATCTCTCTCCCTACACTTCCTCAACCTCCCTCTTTACAGTTCCTCATCTCCCTCCCTACACTCCCTCATCTCCCTCCCAACACTTCCTCACCTCCCTCCATCCACCTCCTCACCCCCCCCTACACTTCCTTACCTCTCTCCCTACACTTCGTCACCTACCACTATACACTTCTTCACCTCCCTCCCTACACTTCATCACCTCCCTCCCTACATTTCCTTACTTCCCTCCCTACACTTTCTCACTTCCCTCCTTACACTTACTCACCTCCCTACCTAAACTTCCTCACCTCCCTTGCTACACTTCCTCACCTTCCTCCCTACACTTCCTCATCCCCCTCCCTACACTTCCTCATCTCCATCCGTCCACCTCCTCACCTCCCCCCCTACACTTCCTCACTTCCCTTCCTACACTTCCTTACCTTCCTCCATACACTTCCTCACTTCCATCCCTACAATTCCTCACCTCCCTCCTTACACTTCCTCACCTCCCTCCCTACACTTTCTCACCTCCCGCCCTACACTTCCTCACCTCCCTCCTTACACTTCCTCACCTCCCTCCCTACAGTTCCTCACTTCCCTCCCTACACTTCCTCGCCTCCCTACCTACACTTCTTCACCTCCATCCCTACACTTTCTCGCTTCCCTCCCTACACTTCCTCACCTCCCCCCCTACACTTCCTCACCTCCCTCCTTACACTTCCTCACCTCCCTCCCTACACTTCTTCACCTCCCTCCATACACTTCCTCACCTCCCTCCCTACAGTTCCTCACTTCCCTCCCTACACTTTCATACCTCCCTGCCTGCACTTCTGCACTTCCCTCCCTGCCTGCACTTCTGCACTTCCCTCCGTACACTTCCTCACCTCCCACCGTACGAGTCACTTGCCTAACTTCCAGTTGTGTCCATTTACTCTGAAGTCCTCTAGATCGAAGAAATGTCCATGTCGCCGTTAGCTCTTTGAGGCTAATATGTAGTTATTATATGCATTCCCATCGTCCTGTACCTTGTGTGCCCTAATCCCTTCTTCGGTACCTTCTCTCCGTTCTCTTCGAGACTCATTCCACTTCTGTTCTGGTGCCACACCTTATGTGTTCCTTTCAACGCCCTCCAGCAGCTCTGCGTGACCCCTTCGGGTAAGGTATCTATATATCTAGGCATATCAAAGCTTCGGGCAAATGTATAATTATCGTCATTATCCTGACAAACAACCCATATACAGATGATTCGCCACGTCTGTTCCTTAATGCGGTGGAAAATATCTGATGATTCGCATTCTCGGTGTATGATTCTCTCCGCCGGACCTGTTGGCTCTCCGCTCTACCGCCTCGAGAATCTCCAGCCGAAGTCAAGGTGGTTGTCAGTTCAGCTCTCAGGTTATAATTCTCCCCATTGAATGAACACGGACGATGGATTTCTTATCTCCCCAGTTGACTGGCAGATCGCATGTTCTCCACGGCTCTCCTCCCTTCACACCCTAACCTCCCCTCTCCCCCACCCTGTCTCCCCAGACTTCACACCCCAGCCTCCTCTGTCTTCACACCCCCAGCCACACAAGTCTCCACACCCCCCAGCCTTCCTGGTCTCAACACCCCAGCCTCCCTGGTCTCCTCGTTACCTTCTATGTTCTCACTTGTTCCTCCTTGTCTTAGGGACTGAAGATGCCAGGTCCCAGCATTGTTTTTTTCACCTAATATCATTCAGTGCTTTTTCTCTCTTAATTCTTACTTGCCTGTTTACAAATATTGCTCCATTATCTTCACATATGCCTTATCTACAATCTCTCTCTTCCTGTTTTTTCCGTATGCTTTCATAAATTCATCTCATTTCCTGTTATCTTTAACCAAATTCTCATTCCTGTCTTATTCTCCTGTGTATCATCATTTCTCAATGCTGCTTTCCACACGCTTTTTTTCCCTTTGATTCTGCTCTCCTTGTGTGTGTATGTGTGTGTGTGTGTTTGTTTGCTTTAGCTATCCTGCCTCCTCTATGTCTTTTCTGATAGTGCTCTCCATATGCCATTTTCATTCTGCAATCCATACATTTTCAATGCTGCTGTCTACGTGTTTTTTTTTTTCTGTTTTTCTCATATCTATCTTTTTCTCTAATTCTATTTTCCAGCTCTGATTTCCACGTGATTTTTCTATTCTGTTTTCTATGTGCTTCCTTTCAGTTCTGGTCTTCATATGTCTTTTCTTTTTAATTCTGCTTTCCATATTTTTTTTCTACCTTTTTCTCTCTATAAACTTTTTCATTTTCCTTTCCATATCAATTTCAATCTGCTCTCCATTTCCCACTTTTACTTTGCTTTTCCCATGTTTCTAATTCTGCCTTTCCAGATGCTTTCTTTCGCACTCTCTTCATTTCCTTTCTTTTCATTCTGCCGTCCATAACTTTTCTTTTATTCTACCCTCCATGTGCTTTCTGATTCTGCTTTCCCTATGTTTCCTATTCTTTATCCATGTGCTTTTTTTTCATTCTGTACTCCATGTGTTTTCTGGTCTGAGTTCCTTATGCTTTTTTAGTTCTGCTCGCCATACGCTTTTTTAATTCTGCTTTCCTATGTTTTTTTAATTCTGCTCTCCATAAGTTTTTTTTAATGCTGCTTTCCTTATGCTTTTTGATCCTACTCTCCTTATGCTTCTTTTTTAATTCTGCTCTCCTTATGCTGTTTCGATGCCATTTCCTCATGTTTTCAACCGATGCTGTCTACCATATCAACTTCCAACCCTCTGTAATTGTAACTGTAATCTCCATTTTCTTTTCTCATTACTTGTATCTCTTGCTCGGCCAAATATATTCATTCCTGTCGATCCTCTGTCTTCCGCATTTCACACTTTTTTATTTATCTATTTGTCTATTATCTTTCTCATAGGTTTATGGTCACCCTCACATAAATCATCATCCTTTCTCATTCTCACGTGAGTCATCACGCTTTCTCTATCATCATAATGCTTCCTCATTCTCACATGAATCATCCCGTTTTCTCTGGCAAAAATCATTATGCTTTCTCTAGGATAGATCATCATGCTTCCTCACTCTCACACAAATCATTATGCTTACTCATTCACGTAAATCTGTTCGCCAGAATTCTTATTCCTCAGTGAATTCGCTTATCACTTCCTCATTACTCAGTAATTATCATTAATTTCTCTCTGCTCTTCGTATCCTTCACGTCCAGTCGTCTCATTCTCTTCGTCCTATCCGTCCCATAACGCACACAACCAAGCGTCGTCCGGACGTAGCGCAGGCAGGGACCAGGCAACGCAGTTTCGTCCGCGTTCTTGGGCGAAACTCTCTCGCCCTCACTGTTCCCCACGCCGCACACACCCGTGTTGGCAGACAGATGCTGAGTGGAATGTTTCACCGCAGCACAGTACACACGTCCTCTGTGGGTTTGATGCTGGCTCGTGCTGGGCACTTTGATGAGAGAGAGAGAGAGAGAGAGAGAGAGAGAGAGAGAGTACATACCAATATCCTCGACGGGACTTTCCTAGAGAGAGAGAGAGAAAGAGAGAGAGAGAGAGAGAGAGGTGGGGGGGGGGGAGGGGTCTGTGAGATTGAATCCACCCCGTGATTGACGCATCGCCTGATCCTCTTTTATACTTTCCAACTCCACCTGTAATTAGCAATGATCAGATATTGAGAAGATTAATGTTTGGAATCCATAAATAGCGATCACACCTCACGCAAGGGATCTAAGCTTAAATATTTTTTTCCTTAAGGATTTAATCACATTTCGATCCGTTTGTTGTTTGTCTTGTTCCTTCCGAAAACCGAGCCTTTTTTGGAACACATAGACATTTAATCCAGCCATTTTTTTATGGGGGGGTGGGTGGGGTGGGGGAGAGGGGGGAGGCTCATCTCATGTCAGATTTCTTCGGTATTTTCCTCTCGAATTGGTTCACAGGATTTCGAGATATGATAACACGATAGGGTTCTGCGAAGTATGAGAACACGATAGCATTTTTCCTTTTCAGTCGATGTTCGTAGAGACCGAGTTGAATTAGATAACAGATTTGACGAGCGAGGCGAAATTACTGGTTAGAAATCAACAGGAAAAGATGATTGTTTAAAGTCATGGCAGATAAAGTAAATAAGGAAAGCATAAGAAATTGGGAAACTTGTCAAAATGGAACTGGGAGTAAATAAGAAAATGGGTATAAAGTATGTACCGCACCATAACCTATTTTCTATTTTCATTTCACTCATTTCCAATTTTACGATCAGCATTTTTTCCCCATTTCATTACTTCTGTCTTTCCTTTTTATCTATGCTGTGGCCTTGGACGACTCACTGCCTTTATTTATCTTTATTGACTATTTTCTTTCCTAATAAGTCGCTTTGTTACGTATTCTTCTTTCACATGCTTTACTTCCGTTGTCGACAGGTACGTCTTTATTTGCTTATCTAGTAAAAACTCACACACCTGTGGAACCGTCTGTAAAATCAGAGGTTCTCACAGGTATGCTCTCTCTCTCTCTGTCTTTCTCTCTCTCTCTCTCTCACTCTCTCTCTCTCTCTCTCTCACGGAAATCACGCACGGACCTGCTTTGGGTTCGATGCCTGGGCGCGGCAGGCGCCCACAGCTAATCCCACTTGATCATCCTCCCCTCGCCTGCAGGAGGTCGGTAGACGGAAATCATTGACTAAGAAGAAATGTTTAGTGAAAGGGAACTGGAAGGAATAGAATTTGCCCGACTCGATGTCGGTGGTGAAAGACACAAGTAGAAGTGGTGTATGTGATCAAGATGTTGAGGCGGCCACCAGTTGTGGTCACTTTTCACTTGGAGTCAACTAGCGAGGAGGTACTTAGACTTATATAATACGCTAGTGAGTGAGTGGGATTTTTCTCTGTAGGACTGACAGTAATCTGGCATAAAAGGGCGTAACACAGTTTGTGTTACGGGTAGAGAGTTTGACACTCGTGTTGCCCCGTCTCTTAATTCCCCTGTATGTCTGCACACACAAGCACACCCCAGCCTAAGCCAGGTACCTATTCATCGACCAGTCCCCGAGGGGAGGATGAACACCTGGGTTGGGTGTGGGCCGATTGTCGCCCTCAGGATTCGATGGCGTGCGGCCCGACCTCAGGAAGGCCCGTGCTGACTCATGGCCAGTACTGCTGAACGATACACCACGGATGGCCGTGTGTGTGTGAAATTATGTATAAATGTGTCTGTGTAAATGTATTCATGTATATGTGTGCCTTCTTTCGCGTACATATTTTATGTATGTTTGTGTGTGGACACATGTATGTATATGTATCTACGTTCATGCAGTTATCTATTTTTACTGTACGGGGAGGGAATTTTACACTCGTGGTGCCTCATCCTTCTTGTGTGTGTGTGTGTGTGTGTGTGTGTGTGTGTGTGAGTGTGTGTGTGTGTGGGGGGGAGGGGCATGTTCTAGGGCCCTGGTCACCTAGCGGTGCAGGGAGCGAGCCAGCACTGGTCAGGTACTGGAGTCAAGTCTTCCCCATAATTACAACTGATATATCTATAATCTTTATGCCTTCCAATGTGTAATTTCCCTCCATAATTCGTGGGTCGTCCTGACATAACCCTATTCACACGGAATATGACTTGGACAGTAGCAGTCCAAGGGAAATACTGTCTGTCTACGGTCCCTCTGTCAGCCTGTCTGTTACAGTCATTTGTTGGTAAGGACGGCTCTTCTCTCTAAGGATTTAATCTCGGTTACATTTAGAGTTCAGGGGAATGTACTGGCACTGAGAAAGATCTTTATTTATGGCAGAAGAATAAGCATAGAAGTACATGACGAACTTTCATCATATATATATATATATATATATATATATATATATATATGCTCGCCTTGATCCTTTCCTGACACCACCCCGCCCCACAGGAAATAGCATCGCCGCCCCCTGCGTCAGCGAGGTAGTGCCAGGAAACAGAAGAAAAAAAGGCCACATTCGCTCACACTCCGTCTCTAGCTGTCATATGCAATGCACCGAAACCCCAGCTCCATATCCACATCTAGGCCCCATAGATCTTTCTATGGTTTACCCAAGACGTTTCACATGACCTGGTTCAGTCCATTGACAGCACGTCGACCCCAGTATACCACATCATTCCATTTCTCTCTATTCCGTGAACGCCTTTCACCCTCTAGCATGTTTAGGCCCAGCCCTCTCAAAAAACCCTTTCACTACATCGTTCCACCTCCAATTTGGTCTCCCACTACTCCTTGTTCCCTCCACCACTGACACATATATACTTTTTGTCAACCTTTCTTCACTCGTTCGTTCCATATGTCCAAACCATTTTAACACTCCTTCTTCTGCTCTCTCAACCAAAATCTTTTTATAACCACACATCTCTCTTACCCTTACATTACTTACCCGATCGTACCGTTTCATATTGTCCTTAAACATAACATTTCCAACACATCTACCCACCTCCGTACAACTCTATTTATAGCCCATACCTCGCAACCATAAAATATTGTTGGAACTACTATTCCTTCAAAATATACCAATTTTTGCTCTCCGAGATATTTTTTTCTCTTTCCACACATTGTTCATCGCCCCCAGAACCTTCGCCCCTTCTCCCACCCTAAGACTCACTTCCGCTTCCATGGTACCATTCGCTGCCAAGTCCACTCGGCAGATATTTAAATCACTTCACTTCCTCCAATTTTTCTCCATTCAAACTCACATTCCATCTAACTTGTCCCTCAACCCTGCTGAACCTAATAATCTTGCTCTTATTCACATTTACTCTCAGCTTTGTCCTTTCACACACTTTTCCAAACTCGTTCACCAACTTCTGCAGTTTCTCATTTGAATCAGCCACCAGTGCTGTATCATCGGTGAACAACAATTGACTCACTTCCCAGGCCCTCTCATCCCAAAAAGACTGCATACTTGCCCCTCTCTCCAAAACTCTTGCATTTACCTCCCTAACCACCCCAAACATAAACAAATTAAACAACCATGGGGACATCACACACCCCTGGCACAGACTGACCTTCACTGGGAATCAATCCCTCTCCTCTTTTCTTACTCGTAGACATGCCTTACACCCTTGATAAAAACTTTTCACTGCTTCCAGCAGTTTACCTCCCACACCATATATTCTTAAGACCT
>JAYMFT010280571.1:0-10497 GCA_038088735.1 Panulirus argus | reverse complement strand
TTGCCCGTTGACCATCTCTTCTACTCATATATGTATACTTGTGAATATCCCTCTTTTTAAACCAGGTATTCCCAATCGCTAGACATTTTTCAGTACACAAATCCATGAACTCTTCACCAATTCCATTCACAACACTGAATCCCCTATGTGCACCAATTATACATATATATTGGTGTGGGTGAAACTGAAAGTGGATGGTGAGAGATGGGTGATCATTAGTGCTTATGCACCTGGTAATGAGAAGAAAGATCTTAAGAGGCACTCCTCATTTTCCAACTAACTCACCAATCTTATCACATCCCACCTTTGCATTCATTTCATCTGTTATAACCATGTTTCTCTCATTCTCAAAACCTTTTAAACTCCTCCTTTCATGCCCTCCCATAACTTGCATGCATCATTTCCATTTTTACTCCATACACCAGCAGAACAAAATGGTGAAATCTACTTTTAACACAGAAAGCACCTCTTAGGGAATTTTTTTTTTTTCAAAAGTGCAGCTGCCATGATAAATACATTTCTCATAGGGTTCTTTAATGAAAAATAAACCACACAGTTGGCAACACTACAACACTCTGGACATGACTGAAGATGATGCCTAACTCTGACGTACACCAATGACCTCTGGTTAGGGAGACACTCATCTGAAGGTCATGAAAAAAAAATATATCAGCAACAGCTACTTAGGCCTCTCCCAACTCTAAAGTATGAGACTTCCAGTTACTCCCAGTTATGTAACACCTATCTTACATTATAGGGAAGGCAATTGTTTTTTGAGCATCTCAATTATAGAGATAAAACACAAGGGACAAAATCCCAGACCAGAAAATACCACTTAACTGCTGTAAGAACTTCCTGTTACTGTATATATGTGCTAACATACACTGCACATTTGTCTGGCTTAGAGTAGCCAAGTCCCAAATGTCGATCCAAGTAAAAACCTCAGAGGTGGAGAGAAAACACTTTTTTTTTATCAATTCTCTGGTAGGAGCTTCTCCCCAAAATATTTATAAGCCACAACCGACTCAGGCTTACAGGACCTAAGCAGCGAAAGCAGACTTTTCATTATACAATAAACTATTTCCTAATTAGCACCTTAGCATATCACAGATAGAGTAGTTGGGGCATGTCACTGTAGTAATACTGTACGTGCCTTACATCACTCATCGGGGGTACAAAGTGATTTTATCAAATGATCTTACCTTGGATAAGATCCCATCTGCACAAAAATCTGAACTGTATGCTGATGGCTAACAAATCTACTGGCATTTAGGTAGAATGAGAGAGAAGGACGTGTTCTACTGCTTCAACTAGTATGTAATTCATACACTAACCTGGGCATTGGGACTTTCTGGTCATAAGTATGGCTTATCCATTTTTTCTCCAAAATACCCCAGTGATAACTTGGGGATCAAGATATCTTTCCCCCACAAGATCTTCCTGGTATACTAGGAGCTCTAGGTTGTACGTACCTGTCATTAAGATAGCTGGCAATAATAGGAAGGGGGAAAAACCACCAACAGTAAATACAGCAACAATAATCACTCATACTTAATAATGAGCACATTCAGATGAATATCTGATAACAGAATACTTACAATATATGACACCCTTAAGAAAGTCCAATAAGGCTGGAAAAAAATAAAAAAAGATAAAGACTTGTAGGAGACTTTCAGTCTAAACATGATCCATGGTAGCTGCCATACAAATCAGTTCCCTGGGATAAGTGAGCTGGTTACATCATCACCGTAGCAGACCCTGATGGGCCCAAAAGAAGCAAGTTGCAACTATCACAGGTTAGTGGTAGCAGAGGGTGAAGAATGACTGTGTTATTCCCATATTAAAGAGAGTGTTGGAAGGTCCTAACCCTACTTATATCCAAGAGATACCTCACGACTCACAGGATAACCCAAGAGGGCAGAGAAATATAGTACTAAATGTTTACAATAAAGCTGGGTGCTGGAGTTTAACTCCACATCTCTTGTAGATATCTTCATGTATTTATATTACAGAAAACACTCCAAAATGGATATCGTAGAATTGGTTACCTTTACATAATTAATGATACCACTGAGAATGTAGATTATCCAGAAATTATTTAAGATGAATTGTAACTGATTAATTCATAAGTTGACAGACTATTCTTATTAGTAAATGTGAATGCTTAAGTATTCTCTGGTACTCAGTTGACCATGATGTTGTACATCATAAACTGTATCCTGCCTACTAACACTATTTTATGATGACCTACCAGCTGCACTAACCAGCTGTGTCCACACCCATTATAGGGGTTTCTTTTTTCATGAACTCTTATTCATTAATCACCAATATACTATTCAAATACTTAAAGCATGGTATCTTACTTACAATCTTCTGACAGTGTATTTACACATCAGACATTAAAATTGTTCCCCCTTCTCAAACAGTCGAACTCTTTACTGTGAGTATGATTGTGCAGCATCATTAATTTTAAAATACAAACTAATGCACATTTGCATACCAAACAACAAAAAGAAAAAAATTTTTCCACTTAAAAAGGGTAAGAACATCCCTGAAAAATGCAAGACACTTTATGCACATCACAAAATGCTCAGAATCACACATCACTAATACTAATTGTTGTGAATTATAAGTTTTTTCTTTTCTTTAGCAAAGACCACAACATGACTGCCCTAACTCAGTGTCTGAATACCATACCGTCCATCAGAGTATATTCCACATCATTGTTCTCTACACTGGCATATGTAGTATTTGATTAACAGGAATCATTTGCTATGCAGTATATGGGCAACAAGCATTATTTGGTATGCAGTATTAAGGCAACAGGAATCATTTGGTATGTAGTATTTGGGCAATAGGAATCATTTGGTGCCATACTGTATTTGGTTGAAAGGAATCCTATGGTATTAAGTATTTGGGCAAAAGGAGTCATTTGACGTGCAGTATTCAAGCAATGGGGATAATTTGGGTAGCAGTATTTGGGCAATGGGAATAATTTGGCATGCAGTATTTGGTCAACAGAAATCACTTGATGTGCAGTATTTGGGCAACAGAAGTCACTGAGTATGCAGGATTTAATCAACAGAAATCATTTGGTGTGCAGTATTTGGGCAACAGAAATCATTTGGGATGTAACAATTGGTAATGGGTATACTATGGCATGCAGTATTTAGGCAACAGAGATTAAATTAGGTTGCAGTATTTAGTCAAAAGGAATCATTTGGTGTGCAGAATTTAGGAAACAGGTTTTACTTGGTTTGAATTATTTGGGCAACAGGAATCATCTGATATACAGTATTTGGGCAACAGGAATCAGTACAGATATACTAAATTTTCATTACTGTACCTCTTATCCACACTACAGATATACTAACTTTTCATTACCCCTTATCCACAGAGATCTGTTCACTGTACCCTTCTTTGTGTACACTATCTGCAAAAACTGTTAAAAATTCACTAATTTCGACAAAGCTATCGATAGTGTCTGATTTGTCTATCTTCAGCTATGAAACAACTCATACTCAGTTGTAAGACATCTTTAGTTCTTCATACTATACACAGAAATGATTAATGAGAAGTGTCTGGAAAGCCTTAAGTAAACTTGCTAAGCTATACTGATTATTTACACCCTATTATATACTGAGAAAACATTCCCAAAGGGTAGATCTTTTAATCAAATTTACTCAATATTGTAAACCTTCGATTTAACAGACCCCCATATTATGGACTTTGGATTTAATGGACTGGGCAAATATACATTAATTAATAATGATTTTAAAAATAAAAAATTTCAAAAATCTCAAACGCCATACCATGTGCATTTCATATTGCACTTGTTTTTGGTAGCGTGGGGTAGAATTGCTTTGTTTCGGTCTCAGTTTGCCTCAAGCTATCGTGCAGTCAGGTTGTATACAGAAAATTGTGACCTTTTTTATTAAATAATTTTGCAATCCTTACATTTCTAAATGGCATCAAGTAATAGAGGAGTTAAAAAAAAGCATGTGAACTGTATACAGTATTACTGTATATTGTATGCTGTATTAAAAAATGGCCCATAGGTTACATTCGATTTGACGGACTTTTGGCATTAACAGACACCCCTTCCCCCCCTATTAGTCCGTTAAATCGAGGGTTTACTGTACTGTGAACATGACAACCAAATACCTTACTTACTATCTAGATTTATTGAACAGCACATGATTATATTACAATCAATGTTTTCACTGCATCATTGTGTATAAAATTAAAAAATCATCTTTATGATGAATAAAGAATTAATCAACACCTAAAGTAAATTCTTATAATTTCTAACACAAAATCCAGTACACACAGACATCTACAGCATCTAATCCTTTGGGTCAAATTAATATTTGCACTGTCTTATAAAATTGTTCTATGCCCAACTCATCAATACATTCCAACACAGTACTTTACAATACATTACTAAGTATTATCATATATACATTATATATATATATATATATATATATATATATATATATATATATATATATATATATTGTCCAATACATACTATAATCTTACTAAAATTTAATCATCAGAAATCATTCTATGTGCTTAATAGGTATTAAAATCATACATCAATTTTGGATGGCAAAAAAACATGAAACATCTCTCTCATTCTATAATTTCACTTGGCAGACTTTAAAGAGATACTGAGAGCCAATGATGAATAAGCAAATATGACAACAGCATGGTAACGAAGCAGCAGAATCCTCCTCAGATGGGTTGATATCTTGATATCATAAACCCTAATGAGTATAAATGTAGTGCTGTCATCCTCCACATTCATTTTAAAACACCAGGTAGAGAAATATCTGCTTTCTTCTACTATACCAAAGGCAGAAAATTTAAACAACAGAAAATTCTACATTACTGTTAAGCTAGTTTCTCATATGGCTTTGGTTAAAGAGTAAATGAAAGGAGAACTTCATTGTTCATTCGTGACAAAAGTGTTTCTGTGAAGTGCAAGATGCTACAAATTTGAAAAATACCTCAACTAACCCTCCCTAAAAAGACTTCTGGAGCCATTAAGGTTGAGGACACGAAGTTTTTTGCATGGTGCCAGAAGATCAACAAAATCAGCTTGACTCATGCCAGTACTGTGCAGGCTAAGGGACCGCACCTCACTTCCCACCCTTAACCACCATTCCCCCCACACCCTACAGAAGGAGAGGTCCACTTCCTGTAAAGGAGGGCTGTATTCAAAAGTAGTTCAATAATCAATCAATACACCTGTGAGAAAGGTGTTATTATATGTAGTGATAAGACCTTACTAAAACATATGAGAGTAATGGAAAACATTAAATCAACAATAAAAAAAGTAACAACAACTGGAGGAATATTTCAGTCAACATTTAAGTTAATGAAATATATAAAAGTATGATTGCTAGTAAAACAAAAGCAATAAAACTGCTGAAAAATTGAGAGTTCAGGTAAAAACTAAGAAATGCAAGGATATGAGATAAAATATGGTGTGGTTAAGCAGGCAGAGGAGTTCTGATAGAGTTTCAACATATGTTTTTAAATGAATGAGGAACTTAATTAAGAGTAGGTATATAAATAAGGTGAATAAGTTAAAAGAAAGAAAGTAACAGTAAAGGTTTGAGTGAAGGAGCTTATTCAAAAGAATGGACTCTTCAGTAAATAAATGCAAAAAAGCCTCTTTCTCACAGAAGATCCTTTGTAAGGTGGAAGAAATACTGAAGGCTAAATCTATATGACCAACAGATGATTAAATATCTAAAATAAAGACAAATCCAAACTAACAATATTAAAGTGAAAATTATGAGTGACATATACCATACTACAGAGATGCATATATTACTATGTTTGTTGAGGTGAACACATGCATGACCATCTATATGCATGACTGTGATAATAAGCATGTATATGCATATGTATACATACATCTTTTATTTTTACAAAACATAATCAATGAGAAACATAGACATAAGAAGCAGAACAAATTTTCAGTCTATATAGAAAAATATGCATAAACTTTGGTGCAGAGTAGGTAAACATTAAACAAAAAACTATTGAGACTAGATGAGTGTATGATCATGACAATTAACAAAATAAAAAATTCATATTCTTGACGATGTTGTGCACCTGATGCAAAACACAGAGTATTCTTCTCAGTAAGTTTAGAAATACTAAAAGTAATCCTTAGTATCATAGGATATATACTGTATTCTAAAATTATGCAGTTTCATCAATGAAAAAAAATTGAAAAAATTTGTACATTACTTACTTTTCAAAAGATGACAGCCTCCCAGGTAAAAGGGATTGGATTAGTCTAGGATTAAAAATGTGATAGAATGATTGCAACTGTGTATACACAGTTAGTCCTCAACCGGCCTTCACAGTGAAAAGCATCACTAATATGCTAAGACACCATTTACTTAACTAAAAAGCTATGGGATTTTCTTGCTAGGACTGAATTTCTACATGATAAGCTTTGTCACTAAACCTCTGATCATGTTATGAGGCCACTACAAGCTAATACAGACTCTACCCAATTACAGATATGACAAACAATTCTCAATCTGCAACTGGGATTGTGGTGAGTGGTAGAAATTTGAAGGCAATTACAAACAATGCATGAGAACACATCCTTCAAATTATGTTAAAGTTTGCTACCTATTCAAAGCAGTGCTGGTTGCAGCTAAAAATGATTCCAAGAAACTTTAATACCATATTTCATTGACAGATTTTAACCTCAAAATTCAGTTCCTTAGTTTGCAATCTTGGATTACTAGACAACGTGCATCCAAAATGAGAAATGCTCGTTCAACTCTGTCCAGAATTTAGGACCGACCCTAAGCCAGCAAGCTGCATTTGTAAAGCACTACACCAAAACCCTACCATGAAGATGGCACTCATAAAACCTAATTTTACAAATGGTACTAGCAGATGGTATCCATTCTTACTTTCATCAACACAAAATAAAAATTACTGATTAATTTGTAATGATTTTTTCAGTAGCAAAATTCCACTAAAAAATTCTTAACCAAAAAGAAAACAATTAGTCAAATATTTAAGCAGAACTTAATTTGCATCCATCCTTAACCAACCGTTTTCTATTCTGATAAGGCATTACTTTCCAATGACATCAAGGATACCAACATAGTAAGACATTTGATTTGCAGTTAATGCTACTGGACTTAATCATGAAAAAGTAGGCATTAAGCTGATGAAAAGCATTATTTTTAAGCTACTTTTCTTACTTCCCCACGTCTTCATATAGTTCTCTCGCATACCGTCAGCTTACCATAGGCAAAGGAGAACAGACTAAATCGTGTCACAGCCACTCTTAAAAGTACTTCAAAACAACATGACCATTTCAGGTTCAGTGCTTACTTGAAAAGTCTACTTTTTCATGTTAAGCACAGCTTTATGACTGTCATTATTTCTGTATACACAGCTACAGATACGCAGTGATTTAGAAACATAAATAGTGTCAAGAAATTTTCAAGTCAAATATCTTGTGGAAGATGCTCCTGTAACCAGCAAACTTTCACCTCTGGCTCTGCCTTAGTCTGGAAAATGCTGAATAAAAGTCTGGAAGATTCTGAATACTAAAGCTTTTCCTGTACCACATCCTGTAAGGAAACAGATAATGACTCGGGGAGTAATGAGAGTTATAACTTATTGACAGGCCAAGCATGCCAAAGTTGTGGTACTTTACTCCAACCAGACATGGTACCAGACTAGGTAAATATGAACACAAGGGTGGGTTGTGCACAGTATACCTACATGAGGAACTGAACCCAAGTCAGTGAGTAAAAAAGGAACTGACCCCAAGCCAGTGGAGTAAAAGCCAGTAATACAACTGTTAAAATCACTGAGGCGCTTCCATATCAGCACTAACTCTCTAGTGCTGTCATGGTGCAAAACTAGACGAAGCATAACATCTTTAAGAAACAATGAAACAAATCTGTGAATAACGAAAACAGTCCTTATGCATGCTGTTCTGCAAGTTATCCTGAGATAGTATTTTATAGCGTCACTTTTTAGGCATAAAAATCAATTATACATATAATCTGGGATTAAAGTCAAGATATCTCATATCCTACTCCAGGCTCTTCTGTTCCCATATACCAAAACTAATTGAAGCTCTAGTAAGCTAACTCCAACTGGAGTCAAGAACTAACACTTTCTGCATAACATGATGCCTGCTTCCCGACACCACAACTTTGCTGAAGAGTTTATTGCCATCGGAATGAGCAACCTTTAGGGGGGGCTTCATGGCTTCCAAAACTGGTCTCTCAGCCACAGAGCTTCCCAGAAGGAATTTCATTAACTAATTTTTAAATGCCTTGGATAAAATGAGAGGCCACATTATCAAAAAAGCCTGTTGACAATCTTTGAACAGACTCTGATCTGGCCATTTCAAACTCATCCACAACAACTGTCTTCAGCTTATACTGTAGGCTATGTCTAGGAGAGTCTTGCAAGATATGTAATCAGTTTTTCTGAGAGCTGTGTAAGTTAATCAAATCTAACAAATAAAACTGTGCTTTTTCAAATTCTCATTTGTAACCTCTCACCCTTAGGCTTTGCAACTACAGTACTCAGTCCTGGTATGAAATTCCTTGCCTCCTAATTCCCATGCCATTCTCAATGAAACAGGATTAAGGTATAAGCTCACCACTTGCACTACATGGACCAGCATGCAGATTCTGCACCTTTAATTCATCGCTACCCTCATAAAATTCACATATCGACACTTTTCAATTTCCTCCTCACTTTTTTCCATAATTCTATAGAATGATTCAGTGACTGGAGAAATGAAAGTTGTGCAGCAAACTTAACATATTTCATGCTTCCACCTTCAATTCCTTTCTCCTAAGTGAATGAACTAGAAAAGATAGTCTAATGAAAAAACTCTTACTATTAAATAATCCATCACCTTATCCAAAGATCAAAAAGGCTACCTTCTCATGGAGGTTTGATCTCGTTTCAGAAAGCATATGGGTCCATTTCAAAAAGTGATTTTATAAAAATCAGAAATAGAACCTATTTGAATTGGTTCTACTGGAACTGACCTGACTGAGAAATCAGTATTTGTTTGTAATTTACTGAATTATTATGAATACACCACATAAAAGTTTGTCACAAACTGCCACTGAACATTTCTGTGAAATGTCTCAGAGCTACAAAACATTTAAAAATTGTCGTCATTATCTCAAGGCCATTCTTACCATCTGTCACCCTACTGCTCTTACCTCTGCAACCTCAGTCTTTAAAACTATCAATTCCCACTTTTATTAAGCACTCCAAATCCCATTACCTTTTTTACAAATCACCAATACGGCTTTCGCTGTGTTATGAACGTGTGTGACCTTCCGTATGTGGCTCTTTTCTGAGCATCTTCTCTCTCAGGAATTTTGGTGATTATTTTTAAAATGACTCTTGACATCTATTAAATTTTTTGATAAAGTGTGGCACAAGTCTTTGCATACTTCTCTTCTGGGGCTTTTTAGCTTTTCTCTATTTTATTGCAGTTTTCTTTTCATTTGTTCCACTGCAATAGGCATTCATCATAATAGTAGCCCTCAAGGTTTATTTCCCATTGCCTACTCTCTTCAGCCTTTCCATGCATGATATTTCCATACATGATATTATTTCTTCTGATTTTAACATTAAACAGTCTAATGCTGAAGCTTTCCCTATACATACTTTAACTCATTTTCCCTCCCCTCATCACTCTGATACTCATTCCTTTCCTACCAGGGAACATATTCCATCTCTTGGTTCAGACCCACATAACATTGTGGAATGGGGAAGCAATAACCTGGTTAAATTCAACATTCCAAAAATTCAATATATACGTATAAATTTCTTTCTAGGTCTGGTGGCAGCCTCCAATCCCCATATTCCAGTGAGGTTTACACCTCTCATCCTTCACAAACTACCCAAACAGTGGTCATGGCACACCTTTGACCTATCCACTCATGGGTGGAGCATCTGAGCCTGGCAGACCCTGGTTTGAAAGAATAGTTCAACCTGAGGTAAGTATCCTTTATTTCATCTAAAGTAAAGTCTATTTATACAGTAATCCCTCAATTTAACAGACTAATGGGGGGGGGGGTGTCTGTTAATGCCGAAAGTTTGTTAAATCAAATGTAACCATCTTTTGTTACAATATACAACACACATTAATACAGTATAGAGTTCACATGCTTTCTTTTAACTCCTTTATCACTTGATGCCATTTTGAATTTTAAATATTACAAAATTTTCAATTAATAAAGTCACAATTCTCTATATGCAACTTGACTACACAATAGCTTGAGGTAGACTGAGACCAAAACAAAACAAGTATACCCTACGCCACCAAAAACAAGTGTGATATGAAATGTGCATGGTGTGGCGGTTGAGATTTTTTTAATTTTCAATCATATATATATATATATATATATATATATATATATATATATGGTTGGTAAGAATATTCAGTGTATGTTTGAG
>JAYMFT010280560.1:0-10497 GCA_038088735.1 Panulirus argus | reverse complement strand
GACACCAACGCAGAACCCCAAGAAAAGAGGTCCTAGGAATGTTAAATAAATAGATCATTAAAAGCTAATCGTTGGCTGCGAAGAGGGAATAAAATGAAAACTGAATCAGTTGTGCTACTGTCCTGTCAATACGAATTTTGTACTACTGTAAGTAAATGTTTGTCCGTCGGAATGCATGATGTGTGGAAGTAAATTCTGGTTTATTTCGGCAATCCCGGCATATCTATAGTGCACCCAGTACTTATCCTGTGAGCGGTAGCGCAAAAGGATTACAGAGGTCACAAAGGGTCTCAGTCAGATCCCAGCGGGTTGATATTACGTAGGATGTTACAAAGTTGATTCAGTGTATGAGTTTTATTACATGTATGACATAGTGTGTAGGTGGAACGCCAAAACCTGTCGTCACGCGCATTTTCCAAATCTATACATAGATGACTTTTAAGAGCTAAGTCTTCCAAGCGAATAAGGTTTCATTCCAGTACAGTATATCACACCTTTCTCTATACATAGATGAGGAAATGAAAAAAAGACATTGTGTTTCTACTGTATGCCAAACTTTCCTTTACGTAGTATATTCCTATAACTCTATTGAAACTTGCTCTGCTAATAAGGTTCGGTGGGAGCATACCACACCACAATGTTTGGAGCACATAATTTGTATAGAATTATGAAGCAACAGCAATTTCCTGCCTTCCTAAAAGATAACTCCCTTTGACATCACTGCACCTACTTATCCACTTAAGAATCTAATTACTTACAGTCTTCACCTTCAGCACTTAGCCAAAACCAAAGCTCTGGAATATGTACAGAAACTCCAGACTGACTATAACATAGCCAAGTGCATCTATTTTGACGGTTCTTGCAATTTTGCCAGTAGGAGGGCACGATAGTGATCCAGTCCAATGGTAATAGATGAGAGAAAAATATTAGAATAAACAAGTGGGCATCTGCTCTACAAACTGAATTTTTCGCCCTTGAGTAGGTAGAAATCTCTGCTACAGACAGTTTAATTATCTCCGATTCTTTATCTTCACTACTTGCACTTAACACCCTGAGATTAGAATGAAACATGTTGGTCTCTGAAGCCAGAGACACATATATCAAACATTATTTCTTAAGGGATTCAAATCAAACTGTTATGGATTCCCTCTCATACATGCCTCCGTGAGCATGACAAAGCTGATGCTTTAGCCAAACTTGCACTTAGTAAGGAAGATGTTGAAAACAACATTGGGTTGTCAATTAAAAGCCTCAAAACTGTAATTAGAAAGGAACTAACAGACCTCTTTGAAGCACCAAGACGAGTTCAGAATAGTACATGTTGAAACATTTTCCATCACGGTGAAATGTGTCAAGGAAAACATGTACATGGAGAAAGTGTTAAGATCAGCAGATTACATGATGTTGTAACTGCTAGACTAAGGCTAGGCTATAGGTACTACTGGCGCTTTGGCCTACCTGGAGATGTTAATCGTGTGAATTGTAAAGTTTGTGGCTAGAGATTTGGATACATAGTGGAGCACTGTGTCTTAGAATATGAAAAATAGAGTCTTTTAGGGACAGATCTAAACAAATCCTAAAAGAAATGTCATAATACGTTGTTAATAACAAGATACCTGAAATTTTAAGTTAGTATCCACTTTTTGCATATAGTAGGTAGAACGTAACATATGAAACTATGTAACTATGTAATGCATGTGATATCAACCCACTGGGGTCTGACTAAGACCCTCTGTGACCCCTGTAATCCTTTTGCGCTACCGCTCACAGGTTGAACATTTGGTAAACAATACACTTGCTGGGGATACCGGCACAAATCAAATCAGTTGTTAGATAAGGAAGGATATTACTGTTGAATCTTGCTTTGTGAAATCTATACTGATGATCAAAAGAAAGACAATGAGATTTGATATACTTCGAATGAACAGGAGTTGAGGAGAGACTCGAAGACTTTGGAAGTAATGTAAGTCATTGCGACAGGAAGATAGCCATTGGGTTGAGATTGGTCACCCTTCCTTAAGATATACTGTGCCAGTGCGTATTGCCAAGATGAGAGAAAAGTTTTGCCTTTTTAAGCAAGGAGAAGAGACGGAAGGGTAAGAGGACAGATTCAGAAGCACATTGCCTGAAGACATAAGGAGACAGGGTGGCTGGTCCTCACGCCTTGCTTGTGCCTAGAAGGAATGTTTTTTGAACTGAATTGCAGGTCGTATCATTGCTCCTTCCCTTCCTCTGTTCCTCTCCTTCTGCCTCTTCTCTATCCTTTTCTCTCCACCAATCCCTTCGTCCTGCCAAGGCCCTCATCACTACTCCCGTTCTGTCTCGTTTTCTCCCGTCTCTCTGTCTCTTTCCACCACTCACCTATTCCTCTCAGACACTCCCTTCAACTCTGTCAAACATCTGTCATTTCCTACTCTTCCTCTCACCTGTCTTCTCCCTCCTTCTGTCTCTCCCACTCTCCCTCTCGCCTGTTCTGCCCCTCTTACTCCCTTTCCTTCTCCTCTCTTCCTCTCACTCCAGCGGGTAGGTTGGTGACACACGAGGCAGACGGCAGTGTCGCCAGGAGGGTAGTGAAAGCGTTCCCACTTCATTCTGCAGGTGTCGTTCATAATTCCTCCCCTCTTCTCATTAAGCTCCCCTGCTCTCTCTACCCTGACGCTAGAGATATTGTGTCTCGGGTCATCTCGGGTCAAGGAGCGAGCGAATAGAGAACGCACTGGGGACTGAGAGCGTTCCTTCAGTAGCCAGTCTTGGTGAACGCAGAACATTTCTTGATATACCCCATCATCTAAAGTTCTCCCTGTATATTGCTATCATCTGCATTTGAAGGCGAGAGTATGATGGGTGAAGAATTATATACTATAAACGCTTACAAATTCTTGTCGAGTTAACCACTAATTTTGCTTTTTAATGAGCTGGCTCGTAATAGCATCGTCCGTCAAGCAGGGCGAGTCCTGTACAAGCAGGTACTGGCCATAGACGTCCAGGGAAGGAAAGACTGACAGAGGTCTAGGTCTCGGGATAATGAAGCCAACAAGTATAATAGTGTGCGAGTACCTGTATCCGTGGTGAGGACGTGCCTGGCGGGCGTCCCCGGCATCGCCCGGACCGTTGTTGAGCGGACGGGTATTGCACAGTCAGCTGAGTTGAGCCTGAGACAACGGAGAGACCCCGGTGTCCCTTTAACATGGGCAATAGAGATTAGGAGTGAGACGAGAGAAAATTCGGACAATAGGAACAGAAGAAATAGTACAGAGGAAGAGGTATGGAGGGAAGAGAGTGAGAGGATATATATATATATATCCCTAGGATAGGGTAGAAAGAATACTACCCACGTATTCTCTGCGCGTCGTAGTAGGCGACTAAAAGGGGAGGGAGCGAGCGGTTGGAAGTCCTCCCCTCCTTTATTACTTTCTAAAAGAAGGAACGGAAGAAAAGAGCCAAGTGTGGAATTTCCCCTATAAGGCTCTGTCATCTGTTCCTGACGCTACCTGGCTCACCCGGGAAATAGCGAGCATGTATGAAAAAGATGATATATACATATGTACTGTATGCGTACGGTGAGGACGGGCTGTCGGCACATTGGGTACAGAGGCAACAGAGGAAGCACAGAAGAGCAAGAAGACGAAGAGCAACTGGCACAGGAACATCGAAGCGGCAACGGCTACATGAACAACAGGGATTGGGGGAAAAGACGCGGGGGTAATAGAGTTAAAAGAGAAACAGGAGCAGCAGATAACAGAGAGAGAGAGAGGGGGGGTGGGTAGCAGAAATAGGTGTAACAGAGACATATGTTAAAGATAGAGGCAAGGGAAAATTTGAGGGCGCAACAGATAAGGGAAGAACAGAGACGGGAGCAACGGAAACAAATATAAATTGGAGACAAATGTACATACCTAAGGGAAGCGCAGAATCAAGGAAATGTGGTGGAAATATTTCCCGAAATATTGTGTGGGCAACAGAGTCGGAGAGAGAGAGGGAGAGAGAGAGAGAGGAGACACAGATGTAACACAGACAAGGACAACAGGGACAGATGGAAGAGACACAGGTGTAAAACAGAAGATGGTAACACAGACAGAGAGAAGAGAGACACAGAAGCAACACGTAGGAGGACAACAGGCGGAGAGAAGAGATACAGACGTAACACAAACGAGGGCAACAGACACAGAGGAGAGATTACGCGGCAGCAGAGCCCTCAGGTAGCAGGCACCTGGGGTGTGAGGCTGGTGGGGACATACAGATTAGACCAGAGTTCAGTCAAGGATAGATACACTATATAGAGGTCGGGGTCACGGGTGCTACCCACACGTTGGGTACAAGTGGATGGGCGCAGAAGTGGATGCAAGGTATTAGGGGAGTGATGCGGGAGAGGCAGATACAAGTGGATGGAGGAGTGACGCAGGGAAGGTGAATACAAGTGGATGAAGAGTGATGCAGGGGAGGTGGATACAAGTGGATAGTGGTGCAGGGGATAAAGTGGATATATGCAGGAGAGGTTCATACAAGTGGGTGGAGAGTTGATGCAGGAGTCAGAGTATGAGGGCAAGTGGATGCGTGCAAGTTAAGTGGATACAAGTGGATGCGGACGTCAAGGTATGTATAGAAGTGGATATGCGCGGAAGAGGTGGGTACAAGTGGATGGGGGAAGTGACGTAGGGGTTAAGGTGTGCGCGCAAGTGGATGCATGCAGGGGCTGTGGGATACAATTGGATGGCGAGTGAGGCGCAGTGAACAGAACGCAGTCTTGGGACATCCAGTCACAGAACCTTACTTGGTCTGTGGCGGTATAGTCAGGCCAGTAGCGCTGCCAACATGGCTACTCACCGTCTGCTGGTCTCTGAGACGGATGCTTTCTCCTGTCGTATATAAACGGGCCAGATGACGAGATACCTGTAACAGGAGAGCGCCTTCTGAACTCGGCCCTCTGACTCACACAGATCCTTCATTGTTTTGGGAAGGAGGATGGCATCTGCATATGGCCATTAGATCTCTTATAGAGACAGTTAGAAAAAGATACGCTGGTTGAACCATCTAACCCAGTGAGTAGAGGTAAATCCCTGTCGCCTTGGTCAGGTTTTAAGCATTCTGACTCCAGGGAGGACTATACGTGCAGTGTTGCTGCAAATCGATGGTCATTCTGGCCTTACGACTTACACACTGAGTAATGGCGACATAAAAGGCTTGCCAGGCGTGCTGTGACTCAGCCATGAAGACAGAAACCACCGTCGGTACAGAGAGAAGATCCCTCTGTCACACCTTCGTCCTGCCAGTGGACAGACCTCGGCGTCCGACGGCCGACTTGACAGGCAGTGAGACGGGTGGTAAGGCGTTTCCTTGGACGGGCAACTGGAGATGGATGCCAGGGCTTGCGGCGCGACAGGTGCATAGACAGACGGACGGCTGAGGAGTGGGTAGATAAACAGGTGGCGGGACAGCCAAAGGTGTGAGTTTCTTGACGGAAGGACGTGAGGATTGGCTGAACAGGCGAATGTGTGGGTGGATGGCAGATAGATGTGTGGGTGGCTGGATAGGCACGTGTGTGGGTGGCTGGACAGACGGATATGAGGGTGGTTTGACAGATAGATGTGTGTGGGCGGCTGGACAGATGGATATAAGGGTAGCTGGACAAAGCACATATGTTGTTGGTTGGACAAGCAGATGGATGCGTTGGACGAGTGAGTGAATGGGCGGGGAAGCGGAGACAGATGTATGGTCGTGGTGTCCCCCCGAGTTACACGGATAGAGAGGGACGGAACAGCGAGATTGGAGGATTGCTGTCAAGCAAAGATAGACAGGCGTTGTGCCTACACCAGGCACGGTGAGCGGTGAGCTGTGTCACACTGTGAGTAACCTCGCTAGACGCGATTTACTCAGAATGATAATCATTCGCATGAGTCTCTGTCTGGGGGACGTGTGTGAGACAGACATTCGACTCCCTTGTATGACAAGTCCAGTAGAAATCTCTCTCACTGATAGAGAGATGAGGAACCTGTACCTCTCTCTTTACGGACCGTGGGAACCACACTTTCTCACGTGTCGTAAAGATTATTCACCATTAATGTCGCATTTTACGGCATAATTCCAATTTACACGGCCGGAGATGCTTCATCGCTCGCTAAAACCACACACCAACCCAGTGGCGGTAGAATATCTGATGCTTGTCTTACGTGTATGGTTTATTTACTGCCATGAATTCTTTCTGAATCTCATGTAGACTGAAATGACTGGCAGTTGAGACTGGCTGGGTAAGTGGCACGAGAAAAGACTAGTAGGTGGTAATACTGTCTCTGATACGTCAGGCCGTATGTCTGTATGTATTTATATGTGTCTGTATGTGGGCAAGTGTATGTGTATGTATATACATAGGTGTAAATATACGTTGATATGTTTATCTGTGTTTAGGAGTGTGTGTGTGTGTGTGTGTGTGTGTGTGTGTTAATGTCAACAACAGGTCAGTGAAGGAGTGAGGCAGATCCTCTGGTCACTTCCTGGTCAGGTTTCGCTGGCACCAGTATGCTGCCGAGAGCACTGTCGCTCTGGTGGACAGACATTAATCAAAAACTAGGTATCAGTCTCTCCACTGTGGGAGTTTCACATAATTCCCCTCACGAATCATACAAGAAACCTCGAGTTTATCTTTCGGACTTAGAAAATAATTTTTCTTCTCTAGACTTCGTTGTCAGTAAATGTAACACTTGTATATAAAAAAAAAGATGTTTGATAATCAGAAAGTGGAAATTAAGCTTTAATGATGTCAGTCTGTGCTGAGAGTCTTGACGTCTTTAATAATGTTTATGACCTCGTTTGTTGTATTCTCCTCAAAATCAGTTACATATCTATTCACCAGAGGTTAGGCTTTGAGGCTCACTGTAACGTACTAGCCCTGGCAGGTCGAGAGCATGTTAAGCAGGCGGTTACTTTCTAAACAGTCATAAAAAAAGAAATATGACTCTCCTACTCAAACTGGGCGAAGATCCGAAGTAGTTTGCTGATTTTTGCAGCGAGAGCGGTGGATCTCTAATACGCTCCTACTCAGTCCTGCGGGCGGTGGAGCAAATGAAGGTTCAGAGTGCACTTTTAGGCAGAGGGTCTAAACAAGCACTGCAAGAAATGTCACAACACCTTATTGTTAATAACAAGATACATGAAATTTTATGATTGTATCCACGTTTTTGCATCTAGTCGGTAAAACTTGCCATATGAAACTACGTAATGTATTTAATGAAACATCTAAAACCAATTGTAATAACCCTGTGTAATATTAACCCACTCTGGTCTGACTGAGACCCTTCGTGACCTCTGTAATCCTTTTGCGCTACCGCTCACAGGATGAACCTGGGTTGCACAGTGAATTTGCCGGGGTTGCAGGCGCAAATCAATGAAAATCAAGGTTCCATGAACTGGGTCTCAGTGACCGGATTACATTACAAGTCAAACAATGAAAAAAATGTTTTCAAGCTCAAAAATTTACACGTCGTTAGTAAACCGTTTACAAACGCTTAGCAACAAAGTCTGCATTGTGTAACGAGGTAAATAACAAATGAATTGTTCGCAATTTGTAAAGTTATGACACTTTTTAAGTGTCTTGGGTATCCATTGTTATGAATCAAATGCTTACACATATCTTGTAATGTTCGGTAGGATTATAATGCGATATCATTAGTTTTACAACATTTAAGTATCTATGTTTCAGTGTAACTTTGCTTGTAAAGATTACTTTGTCGCTTCGGTATCAACAGCAGAGGCAAACTCCCACGAGTATCTGTACCCAATCGCGAGGCAGGTACCAACAGCATCAAGGTGTCTACTGATTCTGTTCGTGGAACCATATATATATATATATATATATATATATATATGGTTATCCTTCCATGATATAAAGGTATATGGACTCGCTTGTGTTCTATATACTTCGCCTTAAGTCCAAAAGATTTTGTTCATTCTTTTTCCGAATGATCGTAACGAGGCTATTCTCAGATAGACCCAGGCGATAACCAATTAGCCAATTACATCCCTAGAGGCATACGTTTTTTGCTGGTTAATCAGTCTTATCAAACATTCTGAGCCAATTATGTGAAGGAATCTGGAGAAACTAAACTCTTAAAAAAAGTTATTTTTGTTATACCCGTGTCGTGCTTCAGGGCACAAGCATATTACTATGATACTGAAAGGAATGCGGTGCAGTTCGTGAGGAGAGAGAATCGCTTACAGTCAGGCTATGCATCTTGCAGCCATTAACAAATCTGAGAGCCATAAGGAGAGCAGGCGGTTCAGTTCAGAGTGTGGTTGCCCAGTTATTGACGCTGGTTTCCCGTGTTCTTTCTTGGTGAAATCCATTTGTATGTGTTACACAATAGCCCTACTAGCAGTACCAGTGGTGTTTATTGTAGGGAACCACCCGTGTGTGTAATCTGCGAGAGATTATCTGCGGTGGTAACGATGTCAATGTGATAATGGGCGTCTTTATTAACCCTCAGCGTCAGCACGGGCTATGTATGACCTGAGCAAAGGCTTTGGGAGAAAGAGAGGACAGTGGTGTCAAGTGGGTTGGTATTCCATGGCGTAGGATAAGGCAGCTGCTGTCCATACCCCTCAAGAGACCAAAGAAATGTTAGGAAAAACTGAATCACATATTATCTGCTCATACAACAAATCAACAAACTCAGCTGCAGGTGACATGTGTTTCGTAAGGGCAATGGAACGCGCACACCCACAATTACCATCACCGTAAGTACAGCAACTGCAGTAGTCAGAGGACGAAAAGACAAATGCAATATCGAGAGATGTTGCAAAGGCATTCGACAAAGTCGAGTACTCAGGTCTTCAACACAGTTATTACCATAGGAATATAGCCTCCCATTCAACTGCTATAGAAGTATTGGTAACCTCTTCAGGTTAACAAATGTGGACCACCAGATCTCCTGTTATCTATCCCTTCTACGTTCTCTCATGTATACCAGTCACTGGAGTTCCCGAAGAGGAGAACCTCTCCTCAACACTGAACGATTTGTACACCTCTGATATTACTGTAAGTACAGAGCACAGTCAGTTTGTTATGCTTGCAGATGACATCACTCAGCTAACTCCACACCCAAGAAAAAACTCAGGATTCACGGTTGGCCAAGTACACAGCAAACGCAAGAGAAATAAGCAACCAATACGAAAAGAAAAGTAAAATCAGAATGAATGTAATTCTAATTAGATTAATAACAGTAGCTAAAAGAAACACCGACTCATTGATAGTTATGCAAGACAAAGCCAATAGATGACATAGGTTAAAACAGGAAGGAAAAGTGGAAAAAGACTCGTTAAAGTCAAGCAAACACGCAAAATCCTGGATGTGGCTCCAAACACTGGTAAACATAAGGTGAGACGATAACAAATCAAAATAAACATTAAGCATAAATAGAACATGGGGGGCAGGCGGGCGTCAGCTGACTGGCTCTCCCACCCTGAAAGAATATTGCCACAAAATAAACCGTGAAGATGAGGGTATCTTAGCAGCCGCAAAAGGAGTTCTTTTTGACCTTCCACAAACGAACAAAGTATAAACGCAGATTCATGTAGCAAAACACGCTTGATTACTATCAACACAGAAACAAATAAATGAAGATAACAGGTAAATACATATCACAGTTACAGTGAGTACCCCGGGTAGAACCTGGGAATCATCCCTATGAACATAACTCAGTTATCCTCCAACAACATCTAAAAAGCTTATATGCCCTTCTGCATCCACGTTTTTACGTACTTAACATGTTTCTCCAACTTCGAGCAAACCACGAGAAAGCAAGCAAGCATCATCAAGACGGAAGATTTGAGGCAAGGTAGACCCGCAGCATCTGGGGGGAAATAAGGAAGCATATTTACGAAGACGAATGTTTCAACCTGGCAATAATTGGGGTGTGATGACTCCTAACAGAAATACAAGCTGAGTGAGAAGTCACAGGAGGAGAGGATGTCCACGCTTGATAAGCCTGCACCTTGCTCTGTCTGTCTCCGTGTTGGCAGTACTGACCTTCGTTGTGTGTCCTGTACACAGAGAACCTTCAGTTGGGCGGAGAGAAAGTCATTTGAAGGAAAGTCGAGACAGCTTTACCATACTTGACCAGTGAGCTTTGCTAAAGTGTTGTAACCAACGCTTGCAGGAGGACTGAAAGAATGTGGTATGAATAGAAAGGAGTGTTAGTCAGTCCTAAAGGAGATGGAGCTGTGTCGTAACTGCATAGGCTCGAATCCTGGTTGGGGTTTGTCGATCCACAGGCAGCCCAGGTGTTCTTCCATCCTTTGGGGTTGGTCTATAAAATAGGTAACTGGCTTATCCTAGAATATGTATACATAAACAGCGTTAATGAGATACCTTAATTAGCGGCTCAGTTGCCCGTGCTGTCTCAGCTAACTTAAAAAAAGGTTTGGAAATTACATATATATATATATATATATATATATATATATATATATATATATATAGAGAGAGAGAGAGAGAGAGAGAGAGAG
>JAYMFT010280549.1:0-10497 GCA_038088735.1 Panulirus argus | reverse complement strand
AAAATATATATATATATATATATATATATATATATATATATATATATATATATATATATATACAGGAAATAGTAGAAATATGTATATAGGGAAATAGTAGAAATATGTATATAGGAAAGAAAAGTAACTTTTACACAGGAAACGGGAGAACTGTATACATCGGAGGGGAAATTAACATATAAATAGAAGAGGGAAGGAAACACATACATCGAATAAGGAAGAAACGTATACAAAAGATAGGGAAGAAATTTCTACATAGAATAAGATGGAGACTTGTATATAGAAGGAAAAAAAATATCTGATTCGTTGACCATTAAAGAGGCAGCCGAAGCTGCTATGTCTAATTTGGGTCTGAAGAATGAAGAATGGGACATAAAAAAGATAAAATATCCCCAGCAAATCAAATAAGAGTATAGCTTCCAGCAATACGAGAGAAGGGAGTAGAGTGGCACGTAAAGGGTTTCCTCCAGTGCAGATGTGAGAATATAAACATATGTACCGGATTACTAGATAGAAGTGATCACTGTACATTTGGGCACAGATAAAGCTTATGAAAAGAAAACAACACTCAGGGAATCACAGAGATATAGGGTTATTATGTGAAAGGTAATAAGATATACGAGTTAAATGAGAGCATTATAAAATCAAAGTGAGTGAAGTGAGGCAAATAGATTATCAAGCTTTCCTTAGACTGTCATAGGTGAGGGGGAAAAAAATAAAAAAGCTTGTCTGAAGACCCTGAAGACCTGAAGAAATAGCATTTGATAGAGTTGCTACATTTGGGCTATAGACTGTATCAGAAGTGTGCGAACTATACGTAATTGCCTTCTGGTAATTACCGATTTGTACTTACCTGTTGTACAGTGCAGGCAGGGAGTTCTACTCTCGTGAGGTCACATTTCTTGAACTTCCCCCACAAACCATACAGCTCTTCACTTCTCTTGTGCCGTCGACATGTACAGATTCATAATTTTGTGTGTGTGTGTGTTTTTGTTTGTAAGTGACTACTGTTTGTGTTTTACGTGTTGCTGCAGTCTCAACCTTGTGTTGTGCCATGTCCTTACTCTTATATACGCACACCCACACACACACATGTACAAACAAACATATAAACACAAGCAAAATTAGGCTGGGAATGGTGTGTGTGTATGTGTTTCCGTACATAATGGGAGTATAAACATGGTACATATATACAATGTTAAGAGAGGGGGCAACACACGAGTGTAAAACTCTCTCTCCCCGCAGCGCGCAAATACTAATCACAAATTATGATAACATACAAATACACCGACTGTGTAAACTCACACCGTCATATACACCTTCGCTAAATATACTTCAATTTTAGGGGCACACCGCCATCTCCTTGCCCTGCGCTACATTCTTACGCACACACCATTGCAACTCAGGAAAAGGAACATACAATCCCCAGGGCCTAATTAGCAGGCCGTCCCACTATATACTCGTCCTCCATCAAGCACAACACATTATCTTCTACCAAAACCTCCGTGTTGATAACAAGCCGGGACTACCTATATGGGAAAAAGCTTTGTTAATAATTACACACACACACAGAGACGCACACATAGCCGTAGCGTAATCTGCGACGCACGATACTATTACGATGAATTAATGGGGTCAGTACGGCCCTGTTTAATAGCCAGGACCAGAAGCAACAAAGGCGCGAGAGGGTTTTTCCTATGAATACTTAAATAAATGAGGGAGGGTTTTCTCATTGTGCCATTGTTTACGGATCGTGACTTCACCGAAGGCCCTTACACAGGCCAGGGGGAATTATGTCCATACAAACGAGAAACGAAATTTCAAAGGAGTACAGAAAGACAATGGGATGAGATACATGTCGGGCCGCTTCGATTATGAAGCCGCTTTGTCCGTGGAGTCCGTCGGATGTGGAATAGGAGGCGGAGGTTCTGTTGAGTCGGGGACAGAAGCGGAGACGACGTCGTTCATGGCTGATGGGTGTGTTCTTAAAGGAGCGGATGTTTTTGTGATGGCTGTCACACTTTCGCACCTCCTGTCTCTGTATAGATGTACGTATATCTAATACTCTCGTCATTAATAGCCTCCTATCTCCCTCTTCCATCTTTCTCTCTCTCCCTTTCAACATTCTCTCTTTCGCTGTTCGTTCTGTCCTTCCCTTCCCTTTTCCCGAATCTAATTTTCTCTCTCTCTCCTCTATCCCTTCCTCTGTTTATTTCATTACTTCCTTGCCCTCTCTTTTTTTTTTTTAATAGGGTGATTCGAGGAGAGGTAGAAGAGGTGGGACGGGAAAGAATATTTTGAAATGGAAGAGAAGGTTGAAGTGTGTACAGGTGTAGGGTTAAGTTTTTGATGCATTTGGGTGATTATCTGTAGGCGTGTTTTTGTTGCAGACTTTGGGGGGAGTATGTAGTTATGCTATATCTTTTGTTTTTCAGTTTTTTAAAAGGAGATTCACGAAGCTAAGCTGAACAGTCTGCATTGTGTACATGGGTGGATGATTGGAGCCTTCCTGAGTGCTATGGGGCTTCGAGGGAACCCAGGATGTTCCATGTTTGTACTGTTGCTAAGGTCTCAGATTTGTCTGTAGATTGTATCATCGTTGTCTTCAAGTCTCTGCCATACTTTTGAGCTGCTTCTCTTAGGTATGAACCAACTGGCTTAATCTCCAGTCCTTGTTGCAGTTTTCATGTGTTTTGACCATAGGGGTATTTCTCATCTGCGACGAATCTCAGAGCCGTATTTTCGTATCATCTGTAACTTCATCATGCGTGATTTGGAGGCGAGGAACGTTGTTGTGGGTGAGCGGGCTAGGCATGATCATAGCTTTGACTAGGTTTAACTTTTGTTTTTTTTTCGAGAGGTGCCAGAATCTGAAGAGACTGATCAGGGCAGCTTATCTATGCAAGGATCTCTTTGATATGATCTATTATCAGACCCCTTGATGTTAATGAGTGACACAGGATTCTGCAGCTTTCCTTATAGGCTGTCTGCTTAACTTCTGTGATTGTATCGTTGGGTTTTATTCTTCCTAGCGCCACGATAGTAAATTTGTGTACGTTTGTTTTTCATCTCCCAGCCCTTGGCGACCCTGCTTAGTCTGGTTGCCTCTGTGCTAAACGAGTAGGTTCTGGGAGTGAGTTTTTCGAGGCTAGCATTTGCGTGGTGTCATCTACATAGATGTCCACGACGGTACGAACCTTGAGGACCCCGGCATGAATTGATGGGGGAATGTCAGCTGTGTATGTTAAGATTAGTGTCGGTGATTGGACGCTGTCCTGTGGGACCCCGCTTATTAGAGGGAATTTTGGTGACGTTGCAGAGCTGATGACGATTTCTGCTGTGCGTTGGCTTGGAAAGCTACACAGTAGGCGTTTTGTGGTCTCTGATATGCCTTCTTGTACCCGTTTGTCCACACTTTGCCAAGCGCTTTCTTTGTATAACCGTACACTTTATCTCTTGTCCTTTGGAATTAGCAGTAGTCTCTGCCACAGTCGCAATTATGGACCTCCATGGTGTAGCGGTTAGCGTTGCGGTACCGTAACTCATTCATGGGCCACCGGAGTCGTGCGCATAGGTTCGAATCGAGGTTGCGACAGTCGGTCCACAGACTACCCAGCTGTTCGTTTTGCTCTACAGGTTGGTCGATAAAATCGGTACTTGGCTTAGGGTATATATATATATATATATATATATATATATATATATATATATATATATATAGCGTTAATGAGATGGCCTTGATTAGGGCATTAAGTTGCCCGTGCCGTCTCGAGTAAAATACAAACAAAAAAATTGTTGAGACGGTGCTTTTGCCCCTCCGGAAGCCGAATTGATTTGAGTTGCAGAGTTTTTTTTTTTTCAGGGTATCCTCTTAATCCACCCAAAAAGGACTTTTAGGAAGGAAATGGAACGGTAGTTCCTCGATTTCTGTATCTGACATCCCTGGTTTTGGTTTCATTGTTTCTCTGGCCTCTTTGAACCATCGGGGAAAGTATCTTCTGTCTTAGCACAGCACTGTAGATGTTGAGGAGGCATTGAAATCCTTTATGGAGGTAGCATGCTGATTTGTCCCTTGTCTATATTACTTTTTCCTCTGTGGTTGAGTTCATTACATGTATTACTGAGGCAATTACAGATATAATCTTGACTGAGTAATATCACACCTCGTAAAGCCTCAAATGCTATCTATATTAGTATTATTGGAGTAGACTTTAATTACCGAATGAATTTTCATCATTCACAGGACAGGATTTGGAGTAGTTTTTGCCGTGGCCAGCTGTTCAGACGACCTGACGCCTCTGACGTTCGCTTGTTGCATAAACATGTGTCAGAGTGAGGCGTGGGATGAGCCATCGGTGGTGAAAAAGACCTGTTCTCGGGTGGAAACTACCATATGGGATTTTGAACTCCTTGCAGAGGGAGACTGTGATGGGAGTTTGGAGGAAGCTTAGGGACATTAGCCTTTTTTTACCTGTATGACTTATTGCCTCGGAACTTCCCTGCAGTGTTGTATGCGTTGCTGAGGTAGCAGGTCCTGTCCACTGGTGGTATCCTGGCTGAGGAGGAGCGGTCGTGTTGAGCACTCGCTTTTGTCTTGTGGACCAAGGTATGCTGGCGGATACTTACTGTCCAGGAGAGTTGTGCGAATTTAACACCCTGAGCAAGACGGTATGATCCTGGAGTCGACGATATACGGCCCTTAAGCACGAAAGTGCAACCCGTAAGTACGACAGTAAAACCTTTGAGCGACATGGTTTGACCCTTAGGGATGATGGCCTGGCCTTTGACATCACTCTTAAGGGTCAGATCATCATACGTAAGGGTCTTACCTTCGAGTTCAAGGGTCGTTCTGTCGAGTTCAAGGATTAAGATATTATCATATAGCCCCAAAGACTGCTTCTTCAAAAGCTCCATCTGCTTCAAGGCTACGCTGTAAACAGTAGGTAGGGAAAGGATGGACTCCTTTGGAGCGACAAGTTCTTCGACCAAGATTGTACTCCCTATAATAAAACCTTATGTGACTTTTCACTCGTCGGGGTACCCACAAGTAGGAGGCAGTCCGATAACGTCAGGGTTAAGATCCAAGTGGGGATTATGCATGGCACTGGGGAGTCTTGCAGCATCGGCACTCCAGTATCTACAACAGTCTCTTAAAACTCATAGCTTTTCCATGCTGTACTCTACCTTCGTCTCGCAAGTCTCTCTCTCTCTCTCTCTCTCTCTCTCTCTCTCTCTCTCTCTCTCTCCCCAACATGCGAGAGGAAGCAATTCCTCTCTCCGAGCATCCACCCGCTCACTGCTCCTAAGCATTCGTTCATTCATCAACTGCCCCTGGGCTCAGATGTCACACGGGGGTTTTGCCGTGTAATCAGCACGTATTTCTCAGCGGTATATATTACCTGCCATAGCCTTCCCAAGGATGTATTGTCTACAAGGCGTTGATTAATGTCCTGTATCTCAGACGGCATCTCCTCTTTCAGGAGAGAGGGGTCAGAGTGCAGTCCTCACCGGAGGCGGACGCTTCAGGGATTACGTTTAGAGGGTCATTAAGGTATATGGTCCCATAACTGAGGCCCCAGAACACCTACCCTGGGGCACGCCAGTACCTGCTGGGGCGGTTTTTGGGTACTGCCTCCATTAAGAGCAACCCCCAGGCATAGAGGATTTCCATAGACACTTAAGTGCCAGAAGTTTTGTGGGGAGGGTCAGGTACCATATGTAGCCAGAGATGCATCCCTCTCTCTCCCTGCCTCTCTCTCTCTCTCTCTCTCTCTCTCTCTCTCTCTCCTGTATTTTTTCATATTTTTCCCTCTGTCTCTCCTGTGTGTGTCTCTCTCTCCTTGTTGCTTATCTCTTCACAGCATTCCTACTAGTAAAAGACTGTTCTGTAAAAGCAGAAGGAAAAGATATTGATGTACCAACAAGAAATATATTTTCGAGGTAACACGTTATCATCTAAGTTCACCTCACTGTCGATCCTTAACTTTTCATTCATGTCATTCTGCTGTTCTGTTAGATGCCTTAGAAATTAGAACGTCGGACCTTTTGACACACTGAAGATACATAAACGCTAATCTTTGAAGTCGAAACGTTAACAGTAAATGATAAGGAAAGACTTCGGTTATATTTTCTGCAACACTTGTTTGTGATTAAGGAATTTCCCGAACGGGCAAAGTGCAGGGAACTTCACCTGTGTTAAGGACCTGGCGTATTCACTGTCCACTTGTTGTGTAAACATGTGTAGAATCACTTTAGGCGTGGGTTGGACAACCGCTTGAGAAGTGATGTAATCGAGAATGAACAGATCGAAGTGAGACTCGTTTCTTCAGGTTCATATATCTCGAGATCATCTCTTCTGGCTGAGCGAAGGACGGGTTACAAGTTAAGAAGCTATGAAAATCTCGGCCTTAGAAATATGACAGTGAGGCTCACTGATATCTCTTCAGTGCCCCAGACTTTAACATTACGGGTCTCGTCAGTTCCTCTATACCTTCAGTTGAGTCGTTGTGTACGATGCCACCTGTTGGTCTGCCAGACGACGAGGCTGGAGGAACCTGTTGATGAGGGAAGAGCCTGAGCCTAACTGAAGCATTGTAAAGGATGCACTTAATGTGGCCTTTAAACCTGTCCTGCTTCCCTGATGATGACCTTATCTAGTCCTACTTGTGGCCTCTTCATCGTCATCGGGGAGTCATATTTCATTCGGGGAGCTATCTTGAAGCATCGTTGCTCTCTGCCTTTTATTTACATGTCATCATCATCATCACAAGCTGTCTCTGCAGCAAACGTATCTCGCCGCTACCCATCCCCTGGATGATGTGGCTGCAGTGCGGTGATGGATGACACGCCTCCGGAGACGGCTTCTGTCCTGCACAGGGAAGAGGTTAAAGAGCTCTTCTTTACATGAATCCCAGGCTAAAGACGATTTTAAATACCACAGTGGTAGATATAACAAGAAAGAGGGTAGACTAGTTCCCACTGTGTTGTTGGTAGTTATAATAAGCAGTAAGTACGACTTTATATTTATATATATATATATGAGAGAGTTAGAGAAAAGTGTTGCGATGTTCAGTGTTTATAGAATGAGTAGAGGACAGTCTCAGAGTTGTACCTAGAACAAGAGGACCACAGAACCGCTTTTTCTTGAAAGGATCATGGAGATACCCCCAGGACCATTTTTACAATAACTCCTGCAGCTGCAAAGCTACGCCACTTCCAGTAACAGTGAGATGATGGACTCCCTCTGTCTGACGAGGAGCTTACTGGCGAGACTGTGGACACATCTTCGCCAAAAGTGACTTATCACTCGCGGTGTAAGAACAAGCAAGCAGAGCCCCGTTACACCTAAATATGTTTCTCGATTATGAGCACCATTACAGCTACAAAACGGTAGATAAAGACAGTTGCATTAGCAATCAAAAAAGCTCATTAATTGCTGTGCCCCCACAAAAATAAAAAATAGAAGAAAATCCTGAGAAACAATAATAGAGCCGTTACAAGGTAACAACTTAGAGAAGATAAAAGCCGGCTTAAGATAACAACAGATGAATGAGAGAAGATAACAGAGTCGCCCCAAGATAAGAACAGTTCCTCTGGTGAATAATGCCTGGCTCTCGTAATGGTGCCACTCAACAACTTCAGCGGAGGGTATGACCTCCTCCTCCTCTCTCTTCCTAAGAAGTCTTGATTTTACAAAATGAAAATGGACCTAGCAGTTTGGGAACAAAGGAGAAATTCAATTACGGAAGAAGAGGCTGAAAAATAGAAAAATACAAAGCATCATATATATATATATATATATATATATATATATATATATATATATATCCCAGATATGCTAAAGAATGTTGCATATATGAACCAGTAAACATCCATATTTTCTGCCATCGTTGTTAAACTTTCACAAGAAGGAATTTCAACACCATCGGACTACCGGATGCTTACGTAGAGCCAGTATTAAACACCGCACAGTCTTCTCGCACTTGCATCTCGCCGCTTGTCCACATCTGCCTGATTTACAGGAATGTCCCGTGATTGCTACCGAGCAAACCTCAATTAGCGTGATTCATTTTGATTATGTTGTGGAGTCGGATTAAGAGAAGCTGCAATTAATTGCCTCCCTCTTTGTGATTACGTGAACCGGAGGGTGGACCTGCAACTGGAAGGGAGTCGATAGTCCGAGTTCTTCCAGTCCAGCAGAATACCAGTCTTTGGCGAGGGGTCGTGTGCCTTTACTCTTGCCTAACGCTCATGAGGTAACACACGATCTGGCCAGATTATCTTCATTAGCCGTCCACCGCCCCAAACAAATACCGACTTCAACATTTTCTCTCTGGATGCTTCATATACGAAATAATTGATAACAATAATGATAATAGTAATAATAATGATAAAGATGATAATGATATTATCATGATAATAATGATAACACAAAATCATAATAATGACAACACTACTTATTCCACTACTAACAGTAATTTTAACATTAGTAATGAAATAATAAGAAAAGCAGAAAAGCGTTATGATCCTTAATGACACTAACCTTTTTGAAGTTAAGAGTTAAGATAGTTTGTCTAATATTGCTGAATTGCATCCAGATACTAGCGGAAAATTATGTTTTCAGATAACCGTTCTGCTAAGGAAAATATTTTCTATTTTTCAGCCACGTATTATGTATCATATATATATATATATATATATATATATATATATATAATCATACTTCTACTCCTAGTGGTCTCTTAAACTTTTCTATCTCGAGGACCTTTAAAAAAAATCCAGTGGTAGATACTTGAGTTGAAATCTTATCTAAAAGAATGTATACCACCCTCAGAGTTGCTTTTTACCCCATGTAGCTGGTATTGCACATGTATGTACAACTAAGGCCTCCTTCTTAAGGCCAGGGATGCAGGCTGTTCTCTTGCGATGAACATAGGGCCCAAGGACTTTCTCCGCTGCGGCCCAAGTTTACAGAACTTCTAGTCGCAAAGTGTTCTAGGAGGTCGTCGACGTCCCTCCAACTACCAACGCCAGACACATCGATGACATCCGCGTGCACGGAGCACGACGACGTCAATCCAGGAGCCGTGATTTCCTGTGCGTCACTGATGAACATCAAGAGGGAACGATTCCCCTTCCTTGATGGTCGGCGTTCCAGGCTCAGAACGACCTGGAACTACTAGTACATTACTAGTGTACGTATGCATGATCCTCAAAGGCGAGTGCCCCCAACATGTACAAATTTAGAGCGGTCAAGACCTGTCGACGTCAAGCGGAT
Source organism: Panulirus argus (assembly GCA_038088735.1). Taxonomy (NCBI): domain Eukaryota; kingdom Metazoa; phylum Arthropoda; class Malacostraca; order Decapoda; family Palinuridae; genus Panulirus; species Panulirus argus. Next base: position 1,220 of record JAYMFT010280549.1, on the reverse strand, counting down.
AAGAACTGTTTTATCGACCTCGAGTCAAGAAATTTTCGGGGCAGAAGATTCACGAACAATAGTACTTGTTCCACCCGTGATTTGAGAGGGACTTTGTCCCTTCCTCAACATCCGTCGACTGCAGCTGACACCTCTAACCAACAACACAGACCAACACAACAGCAGAAACTACGCTCGTTTTGCAAAGTTGGCGAGCAGGCGCTGCCGGGTATAGTTAAGTGCGTTCTCTGGTGTACGAGTCTTGACGGTAGACTGACCCTTGTCATGTGCAACAGGAATCTTGATGGCAGACTGAACACTTGTCATGTGCAACAGTAATCTTGACAGAAGAGTCAACCATGTCATCTGCAAAAATATAAAAGATGGAATCCTGAACGTCCAATCTCACAGCTCTTCGCAAGGTAATACCCGAGGGCGTCCAACAGTTTATGATTTTACGTCCAAAACGAAGGTGTGGGCTTCCTTCATCCATAAGGTATGATGGCCTGAGCCCCACCAGCCTCAGCAAGTGGATCTCCTCACAGTCAGAGCACAGTGCACCCTGCCAGTGAATGGTATGAAGCCACTCTGTCCTAAGGAGTAACAACGGAAAACGCACACACACACACACACACACACACACACAAATTCTTAGTCGTTCCATCACCTCATTTGACCTGGAGATTACTGAAGCCATATTCATAAAGACAAACAACATCCATCTCTCTAGAAATACAACCTAGAACCCTCCAGCTAGCAATTCCCACCCAGGTCGCAACCCTAGGTCAGGTCAAGCAAGACAGGTGGTATAAATTAGGCAGGCCAGCGGCTAGTCTCTTCCCTCGGCCACATCTTGCCAGCACACATCCCGAGAATATGAATGAGAAGCATCTGCAGCTCAACCAGTCCCACCTCCCCCCACTCTCTTGCGTTTAGTATACTGTCTGTTAGTCTGGAGATGCCCAAGTAGAGCGAGCGCTCAGTGTTGTATTATACGCTGCAGTCAATTTGGACATTGGATATGCAATACATCACGTCGTAAAGGAGGAGAGATCAAGTGTGCGAAAACTTGGGGTAACTGCAAACAAGCTCATTCACACAAATTGCGCATTGATCTTTCAGTGTGTCTTTAAAGGAAAGAAGATATATGGCTATGGATATGCAAGTAGATAAATATATAAATCAATCAGTATATATATATATATATATATATATATATATATATATATATATAGAGAGAG
>JAYMFT010280538.1:0-10497 GCA_038088735.1 Panulirus argus | reverse complement strand
ACAGAACTCCTGTTTTTCTGTTTTTTACTCTCCGGATAGTGGGTTTTTGTGGAATATATATATATATATATATATATATATATATATATACACTCAAAGGTCATGACGACGTTAACAGGACAGTTATATATATATATATATATATATATATATATATATATATATCATGTCTCCCTTTATTCTTTCTTCCAAAGTAAGAGAGAGAAAGGGATTAAAGAAAGAAGAGAGAGAGAGAGAGAGAGAGCTCGGGTGGAAAAAGAGTAACTTCTCCAGCCAGATGCTGATCATTGATTACCATCCAAGCATATATATACATTTCCTTCCTTGATCCTAACATATGCAAAAGAACGTAGCATTCATAAACGATATGTTAGTCTATATCTCTATATATCTTCACCTCATAATCTTATTGCAAGTATCTGTTTTGCTCGTACGTCAACGGCGTCTTCGTCGACCGACGCCGGGAAAGCCGCAGTTGTCATACGGCGCCGGCAAACCCTCGCAGAGCAGACGCAGTGAGACGAGCGGTCCTACGCGAAAGAGATGAGTCGCCGACTTCTTCCTTTTTTTAACTAATACGTTCACACCCACGTTTGTTGATTCATCATGAGTCAGCTGGATCAAGACGAGAAGTTGATCATAGAAGTGCAACAGTACCCGGGGCTGTACGACCAGAGTAGCTACGACTACCGAGACCTGAGGAAGAAAGAGAGTATGTGGCAATCTGTGGCGGACAGTGTCGGGATGCACGGTGAGTCTCTCGCTATATTTCCTGTGCTACAGAGTTTCGACTCCCTTCTCCATGCTTGGAGCGAAGTAAGTGTGAGTTAATATATCTTTCTTTAGTGTTATAGAATCATAAATATTGCCGGAAATTAGTAAATAGTACGGTAAGGTGTCGAGCAGCAATAGTGTTCGATGGATATGGGTTTAATACCGACGTCAATAAACGCAGCCTCGCACGCCATGGTCCGTGAGGCTAGGCTGCTGCTGCTGCTGCTGCTGGCCGCTGATGCTGGCGCTAGGATTAGCCGCTGGTCCTCCTGCTGGCCACAGTTACTGGTGCTGACCGTTTGTGCTGGTATTGACCGCTACTGCTGGTGCTGCCGCTGGCTAAGAGTGCTACGGCAGCTGGTGCTGACCGCTGGTGCTGCCGACGAGTGCTGTTAGCCATGTGAGCTGCTGCTGCTCGTCGTTAATACTGGCGCTGATGCCGTCCGCTAATGCTGGCGCTGGTGTTGACCGTTGATGCTAGTGTTGGCCGCAAGTGCTGGCTCTAAAGCTGACCACTCGTACTGCTGATTGTGCTGACCACTGCAGCTGGCGCGGGTGATGACCGCAAGTGCTTGTACTGGTGCTGACCACTAATATGGTGCTATTGCTGGTGCTAGGGTTGACAGCAGACGCCGGCCCTGCTGACCGATACTGCTGATGCTTGCCGGTAGTGCTGGCACAGACTGCTGGCGCCAGTAATGACCGCTAGTGCTGGAGAGAGCCACTGTTGCTGGTGCTGACGGTTGGTGCTGGTACTGACAGACTGCCTTAGCTGACGCTCGTATTGACCTCTAATACTGGTGATGGTGCTGACCACTGTTGCTGGTGCTGATGCTAAAACTGGTCCGAGTAGTTAGCACGATATTGTTCCAAAGAGGTGAATGTTAGCGTTACATTGACCAAAGTGGTTGATGGTAATTTGTCCATCAACCACTTGAGATAACAACCAATTTGGCTACAGTTCAAAACTATGCTTACGGACGTATAGACGTTGCGATTACACAAGACATGTTTCTCTTTTTCATTCTAGCGCGGGAGTGTCAAGCAAGATGGCGAGTCTTGCGAGACAAGTTCGTCCGGGAGATGAGGAAGAATGTCAACCCGAAGAGAGCCGGGACAGGAGCTCTGCAGGTTTACCAGGGCAGCTGGCCCCTCATGTCTCAGCTCATGTTCCTCACCTCTCACGTCAAACACCGGCCTTACAGGTGAGTGCCTAAAATCGGGACTCTTGTGCCCCTCACGTCCCAGTGACAGAACCTCTTAATAAAGCTGTTAATACGTTTGACATATAAGATGAAAATCACCGAAAAAGCTGTCTTACTTAAACGCTCGCTGGAGGACAGGTTTACACCTTACTATCTTCCTGTACAGAGCTGGCCGAAGGGACACTTACTCCGACGCCGGAGCGACGGAGGACGAGGAAGAAGCCGAGCCTTCCGACGAGGAAGAGCCCGATATAAAGCACAACCTCACCAACAGCATCCGCAACCCTACCCCACCTAGGTGTCCAACCCCACCCAACCCCAAGAAGATGAAAACCCAGCTGTTTGAGCCTGACCTCTTCAAGATAAACCATGCAGACCTCGAACAACAACAACAACAACAGCAGCAACAGCAACACCAGAAGTTACCCAAAAGCTACCAGGGAGCCCTTCGAAATGAAGACGAGGAAAACGGGGAGAGGTTGTTCTGCCTCAGTTTAGTTCCGGTGTTGAAGCGCTTGGACCCTGAGAAGAGAAGCTTGGCAAAGTTACAGATCCAGAGAGTATTGCACAATCTAGAGTTCCCGCAAGTCAGAGTCGAATTCTAAAACCTGCATTTAAGATTAAGGATGAACTCAGACATTGATAAAATGTGTGTGAATGATGTATATATATATTTGTACAACCTTCATTTGTATTGTATTTTATTGTTTTTACATTGTCGTATAACTTGGTAATACATATTCATTTTTGACTTAATCTTTTTAGATTTCTTTTTAAGGAATACATGAATGCATCAATAAATTAGTTATAAAGACTCAAACGTAATATCTTTATCATCAGTTATAAAGCACTGAAATATATCAAATATTACAATTATGGATAGGAGATTGAAAATTACATTTAGTTTTTGCAACTTCAGAAAGACTGCAAACGAGCTTTTTCAAAACAAGCTTGGTTTTAATGGTAATCAGAAATTTTCTTGAAAATTTTTTCTCTCCTTATCAAAACTAAAATCTTGATAAAAAGCAATGTACTTCATCTCAGGAAATTTGTTTTATATTACTGAAATAGCTAGTGCATGTAACAATAAATGTGCAAATGTTTCTCATACCCTACAGACAAAAGAGTAATCACAAGAGGATCTATCCTCATTCAATGGAGTTATGTGATCTTAAAACTTAAAGTACAATGATAATTAACTGTAATATGGTTGTTGTACAGTTGTATAACTTTAATCCCGTTACAAAAATCTGCACATATTTTGGCTTCTAACTGATATAGAGTAAGTTGAACCCTGGGCTTATACATCACTATAGAAATGAAACATAAAAGCAAGATACTCAAACAGTATTTATGTATTTTTTTTTGACGTCTCTTATAACCAACTTTATATAAGATGGGAGGTTGATAGATTTGTCTATGTACTAGAAACAACTTTGTTCTGTTACTTCTGTTAGACATAGGATACTATCTTTTCATTATAGAGCTTTCACTTAATATTAGAGAGACTGAATCTGACTTTAAAATGAGTATGCCTATAGGTATTTGAGATGGTAGGTAATTCAAATCATTATTGGAATTTCCATCAATGTTCTTTAACGTGTTCCCTGTTCAGATCTAGCTTATCTCCTCCAAAGTCTTAAGCACCACTTATAATCTTTATCATGATTAGAAAAGCAGCACATTATAAGCAATAACAAGTCATAGTTATGGATAAATGTGTGAAAGATATGAGCATGTGAAATCAATCCTGAACTTTCTATAGTTACCCTCTCTATTAGAGAATGGATCTTTTATTTTTCAAAAGAGAAAACAGAAATTTAAGGAGTAACAGCTATAAAAATAAGTAAGGTTCGAGTGCTGTATAGGGAATCCGTTATAGAAAGTTTGTGGTCAAGTTTAAGCATAATAAAGTTTCTTGACCATAGTTCATAGATTAATGTCTCAGTTGAAATCTGAAACCAAGATTTCTTTAAACCTAGAGTATAGCATTTACTTAGGACATGAGGATTATGACCCACAAGTCTTCAATACTGTATTGTGACCTGTGATTAGTGACACAGAAACATTTAACAAAGAGTCCTTTATTTACAGTCGTCAGCGATCTGTGGTCAAGGTCAGATGTGTCTCTGGGTAGCTCACGGAGTGAGGCAACTACCCTCAGATTGGCACGCTAGTCTCCAAGCACTGCGTGCTACTCAAAAACTGTCTGTCAAACTTTCCTACGGGCATGCGTACTATACGGTTCTCTTGTAGTGTGTGGCGAGGACAGGGAAATGCCAGTGACAACACTAGGATCCCGATTCCTCTATCAAGGAACAAAGTACTGAATCTGAAACTGAACTGAGTCCTTTATTGGAAGTCGTTTGTGCTATGAAAAACGACTTCCAAGTTGTGAGAAATGAACTCTAACCCAAATGGATCATCACTTACACCGTCGGACCCCTGAATTATAACGAACAAATGATGGCCCATATGTCGTGGAATAGGAGTTCTAGGTTACCAGTTTTGGCCCTGGATGGTGAAACCCAGCTGACAGCCTTTAATTCGTAATGACTTAGAGGTCAAAGTCAACAAAGAGTGACCTGAGGACAGGACCCCTTGCACTCACGATAACACTTAATGATGCCAGAGAAGGTTACTCTCGAGTCCCGGTAAGAAATGGGTGACCTGAATAATCTCATGTGAATGTAATCTGTCTAATGTATTACATGTACTCTACTATGTACAATATTTGGGATATTATCATCAATTTTGTTCACTTCGGTACCTCTATATATGACATCCATATTTGCATAGTGTGTTCACGTCTGCATTATGGGCATTTTCTATCTTCTTTCGTAAACCTGAAGTGAGATAGGTGTCCTGTTTCAAAGATGTTGTTGTATAGCTCATACACTCATTATGAAGCGTTTTAGTATCGTGTGTAATATTCATGTTTTGTGTAATAGAAGTACAAACTTTGCTAATGTGTAATTCCTATTTTACGCTTGATTACTGTGGACTTGTTGTAAATTTTTCTTTTATCATCTACTCGAGTACTTCTTTTTGTACTTCATTTCTTTGCTTTATAAAGCAGCACACAAAGTCAACAAAACCATTAACCTGAGCTGTGGAATTTGTATATTTCTTTATGATGTCAACCTTTGCCTGCAGTTGATTCCACAATTCATAATGCAAGCATTTAGAATATGATGATATCCCGATAGATTAGTAGTCAGATATTTGAAAGCAGAAGTAAGTCTTCAAGCCGTCGTACTAAATGCCAAAGTCTGATCTCATCCAACTGACTAGAGTTTTAGATTTCTCTTCACTCTAAATACCTGTGAAATCTTCTACAAAGCTTAGATGAAACTGAAGATCTATAATACTCTGCTAATTAGGGTGTGAATGGTTAAAAGTTTGAATAGTAGTATATCATCAAAAAGAACTTAAATCTTTTGCAATTTATATGCTTTCTGTGTGACATGCTACTATTCTGTGCTCAAGAAGATGTTCCAGTAAGTTTATAAAAGCCACAAAGATAAGGAGTAAATTATAGTTTTTTTCTTTTTTTTTACAATGTTTACTATAACAGATGTACATGTACACAAAAAGCAGATCGGCGTGCGTACAGATTCTTAGCGTACAAAATTACAACCTTGAATTTCCAGTCTCCGTCCAGTTGCTTTCTGTCATTGCCCCCCAAGCACTAAGTGTTCCAGTAATGTCTTGATTTCTGTTAGAGATTATTACTGGTTGTAAAAGGCAGGTTTATAAGGTTCTGAGCTTATGGAAAGTTATCAACGTAATGTTAAGTCCTTGTGCACGACGGAAAGAAACTTAATGACGGTGGTACGACGTGTGCAACCCGTGAGCACGACGTCACGACTCTTGAGCACAGTGGTACGACCTGGCCATAGTCCTGATCTCCATTTGGCAAGTCAGTGGTCGTTTCATCACACCCAAAGATCGTCGTGCTCAAGGATCGTACCGCTGTGCTCGTTAGTCGAGCCGTCGTACTCACGAGGTCACGACCTGTCGAGTAGTAAGCAATGCTTTCTCGAAGATGAGATTAAAGTTAAGGAAATCGTCTTATCAAAGACATTTGTTGTGACTTACATCTTAGATGCAAACATCTCGAGATTCCACGCCAAAATTTAGGCTGACGTACAAATGTTCTTTGTGGGCTAAGGGGGGGCGGGTTACTTAAAAGGCTTGGAACACTCTTGCTAGCTGGACAATGACTTAACACACAGACGAGAGAGAGAGAGAGAGAGAGAGAGAGGGGGGGGGGTGAAAGGAACGTGGTAAATATAAATTATAAAAAACATGGAAATAATGACACTCATTATATCATTCTAAGATCAGTCCGATGAAAGATTTAACCTTTGACCTCACATAATGATTACTTAGTCCTTACAGTTAGGTCACGTTTGGAGGTGACCTCAGTCTGTCACTGGGAGTCTGGGTGACCCAATCTAAGTCACCTGAGGCAAACTAGGCATGGTCACGCCCTCTGCACAGTATTTACAGGTCAATACAGTACTTCCTGGCTGTGCAAATGAACAACTTAATCCTTTGGCGAAGGATGTTGTTGCTTCTGCTGTTGTAGGTGGTAGAGAAGAGCTTCCATAAAGCCTCTTCTGTCCAGAAATTAGGATCTTCCATGTATTCTCTGTGTATAGATTATTCAGCAGAGTATTTGGGCAAGGTTCTAAGTTTATCGACCTTTCATATAACACTAGTCGATCAGGGCTCGTGGTGTTTCCTTATGAGAGACACAACCTTTTCCCAGGTTCAAGAGGGCAAAAGACAACAGCTTAGATATAGAACCCCAGGACTGTACGTGAACTGGAAGGGTTCTACATAGAACCCCAGCACTGTACATGAACTGGAGGAGCTCTCAACAGCTTTTTTTTAACGTTTCCTAAACTTGCACTGGGTTTCAAGTTGTTCTTATAACAATATATATTAAAATTACAACAACATGTCTTGCTATACCTAAGTGAAACAAATTAGGTAAGTGCATTTGGTTTCTTTATGTGGAAAAGAAAACGCTTTGTGTGTAGAGGCGTCGCTTCTCTATCGTTGTATGTATATATATAAATATTTAGGGATGTTTGTTTAATACCTTAGATATACAGTAATGAACGGTTCTTACAGATCTTCATACCAGTCTGCCTTATAACTGGAGCCTTGCACTGTGGTCTACGAGAGACAGGACCACTCAGAGACCCGCTTTCACTCTACTGATAAGTGATGAGAGAATCTCTCTGTACATCTTAGTCTCTCCAGAGAATAGTATATGATTCCACGTGTATTCATGAGGAAACGCTATTCAACATCCTGGAACTGATTTTTTAGAGACCTCTGCATCCTTTCGACCTTCTTGTCCTGCAACGCGAACCTTCGACAAGCGTCACCCACAGGTACATTGTACACCAATCAACATCTTTTATTTCAGACTCTGTTTGTTCAACAACTATGTTCTTTTAGCATCACTTCCGCCATATCTAACATCGTATATTCAAAATGTAACGGATGGGTTCTTTTTTGTTAGTTTCTAACCTTTCAAAGGTACATTTGACACCACCAGGTTTTGCAATCACTCGAGCCATCACGAAATGCACTATCTTTCTTCTTTTCAATGCAAGTATTTGCAGTTCTATTTCACAAATACATGAAGTTGTCAACCTTTTCATGCACTTGAATGTGTGACGTACTTAACAAGATCAAAACACCTTTGGATGTATCAGGTTCCTACTTCATGTAAAACTAACTTGGTTATTTCAGGTCTATGACTGTTCCAGCACGCCATTGCGAACTCGAAGGCTTCGGGTCACTCACGCTTTTAGAGATATCAAGTCCATTCTTTGTCCAAAACACGCACTCAGAGGTACCTGATAAGCTTAAAATCATCCAGCACTCAGACATCCACAACAGATGCAGAAGCTCTGAGAATTTCCAGGTCCACAACAAGTCTAGCACACGCACTTAGAGATGTCGGGTTCACTACAGGTTTAGCATGCACTCGGACACTTCAGGTCCTCTACAGGTCCAGCACTCGGGGATTCCTGAAGGATCAGGTAACAAGTCGACCCACAGCAACAGGTCTCAAAATAACCCTATCAACTGGGGTCTTCAGCCTGAGGGAGGTTCTTGCAGGTCACAGGTCAGTTGCAGTTCACAGGTCAGCTTCAGGTCACAGGTCAGCTGCAGGTCACAGGTCAGCTGCAGGTCACTGGCTCCAATAAAAGGCAGGCTCGGGTCAGTCCAACCCCAGCACCGGCTTGACATCCATCATAAGGGGTTTGGAGGCGGGCATGTGGTGGGAGGAGGAGACGTGAGGGTGCATGGGAGGCACCTGAGTGACTGTGGGAGTGTGGTACTGAACGCTCTCCAACTTCTCCTTCTGGAGAAGCTCGTCTCGTTTCTTCATCTGTTTCCTCTCTTTAGCTCGTCGATTCTGGAACCAGATCTTCACCTAGAAGAGAGACGAAGATGTTAACTTCAGTAAAAGAATTGGAATGTTAAGTAACAGTGCGATTTAGGGGGTTAGTTATGGGAGACTTGATGCTTTGACTACGGAAGGAGCGTCAAGAGATCTTGAATATTAATCATGGAAGGACGTTCATTAATCTAATTATGGGACAATTAGTGTATTAGCTATTGAAGAGGAGGTCGATTTAACAATTCATTTGACAATTCATCATTCATGGAGGATGATAATTCGATTGGGAGGATTTTAAGAATTCCATGATAAGGACTTTGATAATCTGATGAAAAGACTGTGATAATCCAAAAGAAGGGACTTTGAAAGATGTTTGATAAACTTTTGATTACCCAGCGAGTAGAACTGTGATAATCCAGTAATTACAGCTAATAAACGAGTGGGTTCTTACGCACCTGTCTCTCAGAGAGGCCAAGAGCCAGAGCCAGCTCTGATTTCCTCCTGATGGTGATGTATCTTGAGTAATGGAACTCCTTCTCCAACTCGAGTCGCTGATGGTCACTGTAGACCACTCGATATTTGTCCTTAGTCCTTGTCTTGCCTGCAACACAGAGGGTAGGGTTAGTATTACGAGGAATGGGGGAAAAAATAGAGGAGGTTCAACCTCTCGAACACAAGGAGGGGTTTGGCTTATATTGCGTAGAAGAGGATATTGAGAAGGTATTCAACACCTAGAATACAAGAGGGGGGTTAGTTTATACTGTATAGGAAGGAAGATATTGCTTCAGTATTGCCAGATAAAGACAGTCTCGAACATTCATACTTCCTCGTTACATTCTTTATTCACCTAATCCTCACACTGCATCATAATCCACCAATCCTCTTGGATTTAGGAGATTAGATACCCTTTAGATTAAACAAGCTACTAATTGTTACGCAAGGTCCTGTGATTAACATCCTGTTCTGACGTGTGTAGTTAGCCATGGGCGTGCTAAATTGATCTCCCGGTATTGAGGTCACGAGATACGAGTCTCACATTTGCTTGGTTATAGCAGTATCTTGCTCTGCCGTCACATACCTCATCTGGACAGAGATCTAACGGCACTCAGGTCTACCATTATAAAAGATACAACAGAAGGGCCACAAGAGTCTGGGCTCTCTATATCTGCAGATATCTGAGATTAACTCGCTCTTGGTGTTCTCTTGTGTGAGTATGCTAATAAGTTGGTTAAGCAGTTGGAAGGTGGACCTAGTGTCTGGTTTTACCATTACCGGGTATCATCATAACCTGGTTCTACCATTATCTGGTACTGCCATTACCTAGTATTTTCATAACCTGGTTTTGCCAATATCTGGTTCTAGAAACCAGTATCTGACTCCACCAATATCTAATTCAACTGATATATGATCTTACCATTATCTGGTTCTGCTGATATATAGCTTTACCATTATCAGGTTTTATTATCATTTGACTTTACCAGCATCTGTTTCTGCCATTATCTGACTCTACCAGTGTCTCGTTCAACCATTATCTTTATCTGTGTGTGTGTGTGTGTGTGTGTGATTCTTTTCACTGAAAACCCCAACTGTTATCTTGGGGGTTTGATCTGTGATAACACCTCTCAGTTCTGCTCAACTTCCTAAAGCACTGGACGTCAATTCTCCTTCTACCTTGTGACAGATGAAGATGGACTGATTACTGATAAGTGTCGTTGGTAATGACAGGGAGGCAAGATAACGCTCCCTTAATGACGATAATCTCTCACCCTGGTAGTGATTATGAGTGTCACAGTTAAGTGTGGCTGAAAAAATATATAGAAGGAAAAAAAAAAGCACTTGATAGATAAATATACAGACTTATATGTGCCTAAATGTTCTACCTTCTTCTCCACCCTTATAATGATCATGTTCAGAATTTTGCTCATATTTCTTTTTGGGACAGGAAAATCTGAGAATTGCAATCTCAGACCTGTAGTCAGTCTTATCAAAATGTGATAAACAACGAAAAGAAATCTTTCGGAATCTGAAAATCTTCATCAGCGAACTTTCAAATACAAATAATTCCGTTGGATATCGTTTTATATA
>JAYMFT010280516.1:0-10498 GCA_038088735.1 Panulirus argus | reverse complement strand
CTCACACTCAGTCTCTAGCTGTCGTATATAATGCAAAATATATATATATATATATATATATATATATATATATATATATATATATATATATATTGACAGAATCTTTCACGTACACAAGTTTCATATCCTTGAAAAACCATTACAGGCATCAGTCCGACAGGCACCATACATAGTGAGCTGTGTATGTCCTAATGATTATCCTTAACGCCAGAGGAAAGCATTAATTATCTTACGGTTGGTAGTTGTAATAGCTTGACGTTGACGGCCTTAATGACCCTGGCAGGTGACAGGCCCACACCTACTGTTTTTCAGTCCCGAATGACGTTTCTCTCGACCCATTTCGGCAAGTCTGTGGGATGTTGGATTCTTCGGATGTGATTTTCCACGCAGAATGCAAATTTACACTCTGAAATGATTGTAGATGTTTTGATTGCCACCGTTAGGCAGTCTTTTGACTTCTAACACCAGAAACGGCTGTGATTCGAGTAAAAATGTCGCTTTTACGAGAGAATTGCAGCTTCTGATGACAAACATCGAAAGAATGCTTCATTGTTGAAATGAAGGTGTTGATCGTCACTTCTTCTGTGGCTAAACGTGGGAAACGTCTAAACCACATGCTTAAGATCGATAAGCCCATCTACCTGGAGGAACAGGGAACAAATCGTAATTTCGGATCGAAAAGGAAAAAGACATATCGCCCAGATAGCCAACCAACACACCTCATCACCCTCTGTAACCCGCAGTCTCTCCTGCAATACACTCGGGTCAGATTTTGATCAAAATACTCGAGCAGAACTGGAGAGAGAATCCCCTTTCCCTGGAGTACCATTCGTCACCCAGCTCCCCTTCGTTATCAACGTCTAAGACAGTCTCCTCCCGCACTTTCTCCTTCCTCCGTCGTGACAAAGGAACATCACACCTTAAGCCATCCGTTTTCTCATCTCGTCTCCTCATTTACTGCAGTCATCATCTCCTTGCTTGCCCCTTTACATACAGGATCAATGGCTCCAGGAAAATTCACTTCGTCGGTTGGGAACCAAACTAAACTGAGACCATTCCGGTCGATAGCCTAGGAGTTGATATTAACCTATAACACTCTTAAGAAGTATGAGTGGATATATCGCAACGCCAGGAGAAAAACTTCGCTCTTAACGCTATGTACAAATTGGGTAAGCATTTTATTGGAATACACGAATAAGTGAATGAACGAACGTATCACGAACAGAGCCCCGTTAGGCTACTCAGTCTCTCATCCTAGAATCATTAACCATTGAAAAGAGATAATATACAAATAATTCGTCAATAGTTAAAACGAATGATCTTAGCCAGTAAGGTGAACATTGGCTGACGAGACGTGAACGGAAAACTGACAGAATCACCACACTGAAGGTACATCAGAGAGAGAGAGAGAGAGAGAGAGCGTACGACTGCCAGGCAGGGCGTGAGTTGGAAAAGCCAGCCGGAAGGGTGGTAAGCTGTGAGCAACTGCGTAGCCAAACCGACATTGAAATATACATCTTGCATGCCAGTCTCCCAGAAACACTATCCGGCTAAGTAAAGCACGAGTGCGTAATGGACATAATCAAACATTCATAGAAGAGTGTAGACACATGAACATTTACTGTGACATGACAAAATACTAAAACAAATCACTCGCTGCAAGGCCAAACGAGTAAGCGAGGGACAGTAATAAGTACCAGGGCAGCTCAAACTGCCGCGTCCCATCACAATAATCTGCATTAAAATCAATCTTCTGTTGTATCGTAAACGGTATATTAAACCTTTTCTTTGCCACAGTCATAAACATCGTTAGTTAACAGTGGGTAAGAGACAGTATCACATAACTGTTTCTATATTAACAGGAGAGATACTGTAGCATAGAAAACCATATTGATTACCGTTATGGGCACTGTTGTACCATAGAAAACTATATTGATTACCGTTATGTTGTACCATAGAAAGCTATATTGAATACCGTTATGGACATAGATACAGCAGAGAAGACTAAATTGATTACCATCGTAGATACTGGAGTAGCATAGAAAACTATACTGAATACCGTTATGGACACTATTGTAACACAGAAAACTATATTAAATGCCATTATGAATACTGTTGTAGCACTTGTAGCGCTGAAAACTCTATTGAATACCATTACTGACACCGCTCTAGCACTGGAAACTCTATTGAACACCATTATAGATATTCCCGTTTCATTTGCTCCCTTAAGTGGATTCCCAGTACGTAATCCTATTTAGCTGAAGGGCGTCAGGGCATCTCCCTTACTCATGCAATAGTATCTGAATTTGTGAACTCTTTATCAATTGTCAGCGAATTACGTGTTGTACTCCCACACATTGATGTCTCTCGGGTTGGGCTGTATTTCGGGTATTTTGCGAGTCTGTTTTTGCCAGGCAGGGTTTAAGCACAGCGCGTGTAATTACCCAATTGGAGGGAGTGTTACCTTCGTGGGTCTGAAATCTTTTAAACTCTTCATTTGTTTCCTGTTCTCTCTCTCTCTCTCTCTCTCTCTCTCTCTCTCTCTCTCTCTCTCTCTCTCTCTCTCTCTATCACACACTCGCACACACACATGTATGTTTGGGTTAGCGTTCTTGACCATGAGTAAAGAACAGGCCCACCCGGGGTCAAGTCCGCACGGGTTCGAATCCTAGGCGCGGCGGGCGGCCCACATCCAAAGTAGGTGCTCATCCTCCATTTGGGACTGGTCGACAAATGGCTACCTTGATTAAGCTGGTGTGTGTGTGTGTGTGTGTGTGTGTGTGTGCACATAGGAGTACAGATATGGTAAACGTAGGGTTAAAGTCGGGGCAATACAAGCGTAGAACTCTCCAAGCAGCGCACAGGCAGTAATAACAAAAAATAATCACACACACACACACACACACACACACACACACACACAAGCAAACAAACACATTCACCATATCTGGTCAACAAACAGAATTATTCAAAGAATCCCAAGTGTTCCAAGGGACAATTAGTATAAAGAGCTCGGTTAATGTCTAGCCAAGAGAAATTCACCCTTACAGCAGCTGTGTCATATGGAAGTGTTAGTCATCAGTTCTTTCAAATATGAGCCTTTGTGTGTGTGAGGGAACAGAAGATGATGATTCAGGCAAAAGCAAGATATGACTCAACTACTAGCAGAAAGAATGACTGCAACAGTAAAGAGTGTAGCATGACAGTTACCGGGCATATGACACTGTCATGGATCAATAACAATAACATTGTTTGGTCTGCACCACAGATGGAATATTAGAGAAATCTATTCTGTTTTGATGGCACGAGTCTTGAGCGTTCTTCTTGGCGTAAGTGGCATATGCTAATGGATTTAGCGATATTAAGGAAGACTTGGTATCCATGTTAATGATCAGGGGTAATTGACAGATCGGTTAATTGGGCATGTAGTTGCTGAAGCAGAGGTTGTTGTGGTGGCCTATTGTGACCTGCGGAAAAAAGATCATACGTGTAACGATCCATCATGGTCTAAACCTGTAGTACTTGTTACTATCCATAATGCTCCACACCTGTAGTACTTATAATGATACATACCTGTAGCAATTACGTCCCACTCGTAGTAATCCCTCCTGCTCTCGTTTTCTTTTGTGTCACTGTTGTTGTAAACATCATCCAAAACGACGGTATAGTCGTCTAAGATCCGGGGAGAGTAGTCCTGCCTAGCGTGTGAGAAACGATGGCTCCAAAAGACTTATGATTCCGTTTTAGGTCGATCGGCTGGTGGAGTGAGGCTATGAACACTCGTAGGATATAACCCCAAGACCTAGTACGGCCGGACCCCCGGCAGGAGAAGGGACGATTGTTTACTTCGCTGAGCTCGCTATGGGTCCCCTCACTCGAGGAGGTGGACTCACGAACTCGAGAGCTCTTCGTCTTCCTGAAGAATGGGGTGCCATGTCCCCGGTGCTGCGCCTCGCCGAGCGAGTTCTGCAGGAGGCTGACGTAGCAGTCAGGGTGTTGAAGGTGGCAGAGCTGCCAGCATCCTCACTGCCTTCCATCGAGGCCGATCCCCAGCGGATAGGATAGACTGCGGTTATAACGATTAGATATAGATGGGATGGTTTGTGGTACGCGCTGAGCCCTACTTCATGGTCAAATCTCGTCGTAGGAACTCGTGCGTTGGTATCCTCTCTCTCTCTCCTCTCTCTCTCTCTCTCTCTCTCTCTCTCTCTCTCTCTCTCTCATATACACGAAGGGGTATCTTCTGAAGATAGCTTGTTATCTTCGGTATCATTCACACACAAAAAAGGATATCACGTTTAGATTTCATTGATACGTGTCGTCTACTCAGGTCGCGTACGACAGCCAAGTCCGGCAAGGCATGCAGGTCAGGGATGAGAGTCAGGTCGTGTATGACAAGCGGGTTAGGCATGACAGTCAGGTCTACCATGATTAAAGCCAAGTCCGACATGACAGGTCAGGTATGAGAGCACAAGCATGACAGTTAGGCCAGGCATGATATTTAGGTCAGATATGACAGTCAGTTCAGACATGCGAATCAGTTCAGGCATGACAGCCAGGTCAGACATGACAGTCTGGTCAGATATGACAGCCAGGTCAGACATGACAGCCGGGTCGGCCATGACAGCCGGGAAGTCCCCTTGCATCCTCCCTCGACATTAAGCGGAAGTGTTGCAATGCGCCTGGGGTCATAAGCCGTTTTGTAAGACCCAATAATTTAAGAATTTCATGCGTGCCTTCAGCCCTATCAGAACAGACGACCTCATATATCTCGCTAAGAGGCCGGCTATTGAGCGCTCCCCGGCGCTCTTAAAGGGCGCTCTGAGAGCCCCTGTTACTGGACGTTCTGTGGCACTTGCTGGCGCTCGTTATGGAGGTCGTCGTCCTCCTCCACCCCCCCTCCCCCATGGCCCAGTAAATCAGGGCACACTCGTAAAATTTACCGTTTCAATCTTCTTTGACGGCCCGCGTCCCCTGGTCTTATTACCAGCTAAACTAGTAACCTGGATTACCTCAGGGTTTTAGAAGGGAGAGGCCATATTGTTTTTATGGAGAGACTAGGCATTTATTTTTTTTTTTTTTTTCCTCCATGGAGAAGCCAGGCTGCCTTTTTTTATGTAGAAACCAGGCATTTTTTTCAGGGAGATAACAGGCTTTTACATGGATAGAATAGGCTTTTTTTATGGGGAAGCCAGGCTTTTCTTTGGAGAAGATGGGGCTTTCTATGGAAAAGTCAGAGGTTTTTACGGAAAAGCCAGTATTTTTATGAAGAAGCTGGGCTTTTAATTTTCTTTTTTAACAGGAAAACCAAACGTTTCAATGGAGAAGCCAGGCTTTCTTGATGGAGAGTCAAGGCTAGTGATAAGCCAGGCTTTGTTATGGAGAAGCCAGACTTTTTCAAGAAAAAGCCTGACTTTTTTATGAAGTCGGGCATTTTTATAGGGAAGTCAAGCTTTTCTATGGAGAAGCTAGATTTTTATAGAAAGCCAGGCTTTTTATGTCGAGATACTGGCTTTTTTAAAGAGAATGGAGAAGATAGGCTTTTTCGAGGGACCTGCCAGTTTTTTCAAGTCTTACCCTTATTCTTTTTTACCCTTATTACTTTTCCATGTGACCCTTATCATGACTAGTTCCCCATTAACTGTCGCGAGTTTTTGCAACATGTCTGAGTTCAATTTTCCATACGGATTTTACGACCAGATTTTTTTCTATTCAGCCCCAAACTTACTTCTGACCTTTCTTTTACCTCTCATAAAAGAGTTCATTCCGTGTCGGATGACAGCGAAAAAACTAAGTCAAAGAATGTAGAAATTGTTCAGGGATACGCAGGTGTTTTTAGACCTTTCTCTTAAAGGTAGAAAGGTTATGGGAAGAGAGCAAGACGAATGAAGGAAGAGAATTCCACACTTTAGCTATTCAAGGGAAGAAGGAGGTATCATAACGGTCAATCCTAGAGTGGCTGGTGTCACAGAGAAACTGTGGGAGGGATGCAATGCCAGACATGTAACTCGGATCCACCTCTTTGTGGTAGGGACACATAGAGACATTTCACGAGAGAGAGCAGCAATATTGCGGGGTACAGAAGCAGATAGTTGAAAAGAAGTGATGCCTGGAGAATATATGAGACCTGGAGAATATATATATGAAGGGGTAATCGCTCTTCAGTAGGAGTCCAAATGACTTAGCTTATTGAAACTTTACAATGCACTACATTTTTCACGGAGGAAATCCGCCCTATTAGGTGTAAACAATGCACAAAGTTTCATATCCCAGCACCAGCACACTGGCTTGTCCGTTCTCTTACCGACAAGCCAGAATTGGAACTGTCCGTGCCGCTAAAAGGAAAGTGATGGGAGGTACCCGCCTTGTGGTTAATGGGTATTGTGTGGGGGTGGTTGGCCTGGGTTGCGAGATGTGTGTTCAACTACCCTTCTTATGCTACCTTGTCTAAATAATTCTCTCATGATAATTTGGTTGAGGATAAAATGTACTTTAAAATAACTAATGAAGAAGGATGATTACCCTTTCCTCATTACTATCACGGACTAGTGTGATCGTTCCATTATCAATACATTTTTACACACACACACACCGGCCCCCAACCACTTCAGCCACCTGCAGCCTCTATCACCCGAACCACCACCACCACAATCACCACAGTTATCCGTAACTGTTATACTAGCATTACCACTACCACCGCCAATACTGCAACTTCCATCTTTACAACCGCTGCTACCACCACCACCACCACCACCACCGCAGCCACCCACGCCAACAAAGATGACGACAACATGGAGCTCAAGTGAGGCTATTAGATCTGTCCATTTCTCTCCTGGCGGACGTGATAGGAAATTCATATTCGCTCCAATTTAGATGACCAAACCTGGGCATGCTGGCATGTACGTTTATATATATTCCACTTTTGCAGACGTTATAATACATTCATACCCCGATGGACAATACACTGCCACATTGAAATATACACATTGGGCAATAGATGATAATCATTTTCAGATTTACAATCTAGCGTTGTGACCCTTCCTCGTAAATATTTAAACATTACATAGTTACCGGTTTCAGGTTGAAATACGAGTAATCTTCCCCAAATAGGAATGCATATATATTCACCTTTGGCGAATCCCTCAATAAGCTATATCTTTTCTCAGGGTATGAGTAAATGATGGAACGTGACCTATAAGACAGGTCTCAGTGCATCTCAGGATGCACCCGTCGAGAGCTGTGGGAGGTATTGGCCAGGCCCTTGAGAATGTCAGCTTAACATTTCCCATGAGGATCGTTGGAAGACAAGTCACAAAATATTTCACTTCTATTTCTTAGTAAAATCTTCAGTTCTGACCGACCTTTACTTTTTTTTTCTTCTCTTCTCCTTTTTCTTCTTTTGTGTTGCAAGTGGGGTGGGGGCATAAGTTCCCAGAGACCTGGCGCTTGCTTCTAAGACTAAAAGAATATGGCTCAGACTTTTTTCATCCTGTGGTCAATTTACGGAATGAAATATTCATCTCGGATGAGGTCACACAAGTTGCTCGTCTTTGCAATATGTACGTCAGTTTAGGAACTTCAATGGCAGATTACGTCAGCCACGCCTCATGAAGATCCCTCAGTTAAAGACATATAGACATCTTCATGCATAATGCCATAGACCTCCGTGGTGTAGCGGTTAGCTATCCTGACCGTGACGCATTCACGGGATGCCCAGGGTCGAGCGCATAGGTTCGAATCCTGGTTGTGATTGTCGGTCCAAAGTCAACCCAGCTTTTCATTATTCATCCGTAGGGGGTGGTCGATGAAATGGGTACCTGGCTCAGGTTATGGTATATGTGATGGCCTTGAATTAGGGCTTCAGTTGCCCGTACCGTCTCAGCTAGCAAAAAAAAAAAGAAAAAAGGAGCATTATTAACTGGTGTTTGCCATACTAAAGACGACATCTACGAAGTGAGGAAGTTATGCCATACAGTCACATGTTTTGACATAATCAGACTTTTCATTTGTGAGTAACTACCCATAATCGCTTATGGTCTTGCCTGCCGAGACACTTACGAGTTCCTTTCTTTCCGATGAAATTTTGTAATTTTCTCTTATTCTCTTTAGCTAGGATCTGCTACTGTCAGTGATTTGTGACAGACCTGCATGTACTTCTACATAGTCTGGTTATTTTTTATACATGAAGCATTACTTATTAAAAGACTTTTTCCTTTTTTTTTCTCTCTCTCTCTCTCTCTCTCTCCTTGGTTTCGTATGAAGATTTTACTCAAGGGGATATGGACTCCAAGACGCTCCTGGTAGCGACGACTCAAAGTTTTAGTTTTCACTATTTGGAGATCATTATCTCTATCATAATCATCTCGTCTGGATGATTTACCCATCCCTTATCAGAGGTTTCCCGTGTGTGATTACTATTTTTGTAAAATATATATATATATATATATATATATATATATATATATATATATATATATATATATGCCATATATTTACACCAGTGTGTGTACCCACACACACACACACCCACACACACACGCACACACCAGTCTCAACCAGACATTTTGTTGTGTGTGTCAGCTGCTTCATATTCAAATCAAATCATACATGGTTATCGTCACAGCCACGGGGGAAATAAAGGGAAGAGCTATGAAAGCTAGAGTCTAGTTGTCAGTAACAATATGTATCGTAGTGTGTGCCTAGCAGTAATCTCTTCCTGGCAATATTCTCATAGTGCTATGGTCAATACTCATAGAGTGTCTCCCCTGCTGCAGGTGCCAATAAATGTTCCCTTGTCCCTCACACAGCTCAGTTATTACGCAGCAAAACACTGGTCGTCTTGCTGATATTTTCCGTTTCTATATCTCTCTCATAACGTCCATAGGACTGAGATGCTACCAAGGCGGCACTGGATATAGACATAGAAGGGGCCTTTGTGGTGAGTGGGTGACAGTCTGAGTTTAATGGAGCTTCACTCACAAGAAAGACTCCATAGTTGCCCCTAAGAATATACACAACTTGGGGAATTGTGTGTTGTATAATGTGTGACTCGGTTGAGTCACTGGTTCGGGAGCTAAAGCTCCGCTTCGTTTGGTGCTTAACTGATTCAAGAAGTGAATTTGTAATTTGATTTGTGCTTCATTGGTTCAACGAAAGGATGTTTTGCTTTCTTTGGTTTTTCACTACTCCACGAATAGAAGCTCTGCTTCGTTTAACGTTTCGTTCGGTGTTTCATTTGTCCTTCATTCACTTAAGCCATGACTGTCATTTGAACAATAATGATACCACGATTACTACGTAAACGGTGTGATCGAATGACGTCTGTTAAATCTTACGTTAGAAAGCTGATTAGTACAGCCCCCATACTTTGGTGATCAAGTATGACAGTGGGGCCGATAGCATAAAAGGAATTTGATGCAAGTGGTCAAGTGACACGCCCCGTTACAGGTGATACCAACATTACCCCACGAGTAAGTTGGAGAGGCCCTTGACCACGACGAAACGACCTTGAAGAACGCCTGTATGACCCTTGGGCCTGATGGAACGACCCCCTGAACATGATGATGGCCTGATCTTTCCCCTGAAACTGAAAGGTCAGGTCGAGAGTCACGCCATCATACCCAAAAGGTCGAAGCGTCGTGCTCAGGAATCGTACCGGTATAGTCAAAGACCGTACCGTCGTGCTGAAGGATTGTACCGCCGTGCCCTAGGATTGTACCGTCGAGCTGGAGGACTGTGCAGCTGTGCTGAAGAACTTTAGCGTCGCTCTTAAGCATTATACCATCGTACTCAAAGTCTATAAAGTCATGCTCAAAGATTTTGCCATCGACCTCACGGATTGTACCATCATTCTGAATCATTGTACCGCCGGAATCAGACTGTATAGTACCGTCGTGCTCAAGGAGTCAACAAGAAACACGGAAAAAAGTTGAACCTTCTAGTTTTCCATGGGCCTCTGTTTGAGCTCTCTCCTGCGTGTGCCTTTGGTCTGCGTTCATTCACTGAGGTCATCTATCGAGAGCTCGAGGAACACTGTAACAGAGGGATAGACCCTCAATACAAACCCAAAAAAAACAGCTCCAATTCTCGACCGCAGAACAAGGCACTAAACACTCACGAGGCATATCCGAGCGATAGCTTTAAATAATACCATGGAGATGAGACATGTCACCGGAGACATTCCGCTACGTGAATATCCTTAACAGAATCTTCTGAACTCTGGGGGAAGTAAAACGGAGAAATTTACGACTGAAAGAAAAGTTGGCTCAGGAGGACCCATCCAGTCTCCAGGCGAAAGTGACCGTGAACGCTGGCAGCTTTGAAGTGTTCCTCTCTGGGAGGAAACCAAAAGACTTTTTCTTTTTCTCCTTTTTTTCTCTTTTAGCTTCCTGGGGCCGACGACACTGGCCTAAAGTAGTACATCTCTCTCTCTCTCTCTCTCTCTCTCTCTCTCTCTCTCTCTCTCTGTCTATCTATCTATCTATCTATCTATCTATCT
>JAYMFT010280505.1:0-10498 GCA_038088735.1 Panulirus argus | reverse complement strand
AATATATATATATATATATAGATATATATATATATATATATATATATATATATATAGGGACGAGTGTATAGGAACGTATATAAATTTATGTATTGGTCATTACTATTAGGTTCCATGTTTGGCATCCATGTCATCAATATAAAAAAAAAGAAAAATACTTTGATGATTTCAGAGATTGGCAACGATTCTTTGTCGCCACAAGAAAAAGGAGATTGGATGCCAAAGCTTCATTATGAATTCTTTAATTGACCCAAATTGAAATTGATCCTCGCGTTTCCATTTGCCGAGACTAGACCTTTCCAATATGAAACACTGGCATGTAATTAGGACCATTCAGTATGAACATACTACGATTTCCAACCAGCCTGCCAAGCTGCTGCCACTGAAACCATCTTCCATCAACCACTGGTATACGGAGAACTGGGAAGGCTTTGTAAGCACTTTGGAACGAACAGATTCCCTCCTTTTCTTTCCCTTTAGTTAACCACCTCTACTGTGAAGGAGCAGGTCAGCCCACCAACAACTACCGGATGCGTTCGTCTTACTCGAACTATACCACCGCGATACTGCCGGTTCAGAGGACCATGTTTCAGACGACGCCACAAGAGCCTGAGTGAGGAGAGAGCGGTGGGGCGTGCTAATCCGTCAGTGCCGAAGCTTCGCTAATGGTGCTCATACACCCTCGGGTGAAAAACGCTGACACAGGCGATTAAAATTCCATCAAAAGGAAGTTTGCTGCCCTTTCACACTTTGGGTCACGTTCGGCGTCTTCACGGCGATGAAGATCTTATTGTCCAGACCCACGATAATTATTATGCGTTGCGTATCTATAATAAGAAAATTCTTCAGCGGTGAGATTTCAATAGATGTCTTTTTTGATATTTGGATTTCGATTCGTGCTTTATGTATGAGATTAAATGGATTGCTGTTCTGTTTCATTCTTTACGTTTCAGAGATATGAGTTTATATCATAAACAGACCGCTTTCATAGATCTGAGGTAATATTTTTAAACAAAACATACCACACGTTCTTCGGGTGAAATCACAGCACGGATCAGTAAGTGTTCTTTAAGGACTAAGGTAATAAATCTTGCTAATTACTTTTGCATTGAAATTTTGTTGTTATACGTGCAGAACTGTGGTTCCTAACCTCCCTCACAAATCAGTGCCCCGTTTCAAGAAACAATGATTGCTGATGCCTCCCCAAACAGAAATTCAAATAAGTATTAGCGAGCAAAAGATAGAGTTTCAGTTTTCTTTAAACATTGGAATACAGTCATAGTATCATATTATTATTCTAGAAATCAAAGCCAAGTATGAGAAAACAGAAACGTTTATGGCCACAGAGTTATCAATCAAATGTTGCCTTGATGTCAGCGGATGGATAGTAGCTGATGCGTATGTACTCTGGAAAACAATTTATATTTCCTATAGCAGGATGGTATATCTGTGGGCTGCACCAAGGCATACTTCCAAGTCGAGGGAAAAGTCTTTAAGTTTTTAAGACAGAGGCGAAATAGACGAGGGAGGATTGGATGTAGCTAAAAAAAGACACACACTCTTAGAACCCAAAAGAGAAAAAGCAAAGAAATATTTTCAGACTAGACCAATCACCATCGTTGCAGATCAGGGAAGTATCCCAAACCCTGATCATTACAGTCTCAAACCTTAATTGATGGAATGCAAACAACAGGTGTGCTGCTCTTGGCTATACGCAACGAAACACAAAACCAGCAACACCCAGTTCTGGTGTACACTGGAAAGACAAAAGAAGCAGTTACACCTTCCGTAAAAATCCTTATCCCTATATAGGAGAGCGCTACTAATCTACGCCAAAGACATCGCTTTTTCTTAATGTCATAACAGCTACTCTTACTTTATAGGTAATTGACTGAAAGGAGACGTAACGTGATATTCTGTGAGACTGGAGAGAGAGAGAGAGAGAGAGAGAGAGAGAGTCTCACCTGAACGACTCGGTCATAAGTTTAGTACCAATAATAAAACGTCCACATAACGTCTCGTTAACCTCACTAGGAGCAGCTGCACGTAATGTTTATGCCACCTTCGTGATCACCATAATGCCTCTAATTCCAGCAGAATTATGCTGGAAACTTATACGCAACTTGACGACGTGACATCACAACTGTATACTTATTCATAGCTAAGCTTACCTTGGATATCCATATGCAAATACGGCGCCTGAATGGCGACATGATACTTGTGATAATGTAACGCTGGGATACTCAAGGTTATATAAGTGTCAAAACTGTTTGAGTATGAAGGAGCGGAAGTTTCGAAGGCAGTGTTGTGAGGGAAGGATGGTTGTGGCCCGTGGGCCTCCTTACCCCTCTGTTGATAAGGACCAACGATCTTGTTAAAGGTTATGGTTATGGTGGGTTATACACTGTCCTCCTGACACAGCTCCCTGTTAGTGCCCGGTGTGGTGGTGGCTGGCACTGTCCTCCTGACACAGCTCCCAGTTAGTACCTGGTGTGGTGGTGGCTGACACTGTCCTCCTGACACAGCTTCCAGTTAGTGCCCGGTGTGGTTGTGGCTGACACTGTCCTCACGACACTGCTCCAGTTACTGCCCGATGTAGTGGTGGCTGACACAGCCGCAGTTACTGCCCAGTGGCGGCTGACGCAGCCCCAGGTACTGCCCACTGTGACGATGGCTGACACAGCCCCGGGTACTGCCCATGAGGAAAATGTTAAGCCTCTTATCTGCCTGACTGTTGGAAAGGCCCTAAAATAACTCATTCTGTTTCATGTCTGTTGCTGTGCTGGAGAAACATTAAATTAAGGTTGTTATCTCTTATCTCCTGAGGCGTAATGATTACCCTAAATTTCTTTATGTTGGAAAACAAACCTCCTAAATTAGATTTGTTTTCTTTCTCTCCGTCATCTGGGATGCGGTAAAGTCTTTATCTATGTTGCTTCTCTGCTTTACGCGGAGTACAGCAGAAACTAAAGAAAACTTATTTTCTTTTTCTGTTCCTTATCTGGCTAAGTTGAGCAAGGACTAAATTAGCGGTTTTGCCTCTTATCTGGTGGGATTTAGCGGAGTGTGCTGCACTCTCTTACCAGGTGCAAAGCAACGGGACGAGGAAGCGGTATAAGTTGCTGTTTCTTATGTGGCAGGGGCGTAAGAAATATCCCAAATCTTTTATTTTGCTATCTCATGAAAAACAGGATGTAGCAGATACCCGCTTTACTTTTTCGTTATGTGACGGGGGTCTTGCCACTAATTCTAATTTGCATACGTCGCTGAGTCATATGGAGTAACCGCATACACTGAGGACTGACACGTACTGCCTCCTCTTACGGAGAAAATGGTTTAGAAACACCAAGTTAGTTTATGCCCTGCCTGACCACTGACACAGCACACGTTGCTATACCTTGGTAGGCTCATTAGACCTATGGATGGGTAGGCCATGATCCCTGGGAATGGATGCCCGTGGGGAATCTGGAACCGAGTTACAAAGCTGTCGGCTGTCTAGGCCTGTGTCACAGCTGTGGTGGTGCTGTCCACCCACCTGAAATGGTACCCATCTATCTACCAGCCAGAGGAAAGGACGGAACAGGCAGGTGATCTGCTCACTCTCTGAAAGATCGTGAGCCTAATTCCTAAATGATATTATTGTTATCTCTTATCTGTTGTAGTGCCTCAGAAACCATCAGTCAAATTATGCTGACGCTCCTCATTTCTCGAAAGGCAAGATATCCCCCCCTCACATGATTGGTTTATACCGCTGTTCCTTCTTCTGTGGATTCTAACAAGCACTATGTATGATCAGCAGCTTCTCATAGCAACGATATTATCAGTAGTGTTCAAGATATTATGCCACATAATACCTTGTAGCTTCTATCTGATCGGGTATGACATATCAAACATTTGTTACACTCTGCCCTTTAATCAGTCCTAAAATCCAGGCGACCATGTAATGTCATACAATTTTCTCTAAAACCCACATAGTCTTGTCATCATACCTACATGATAGGCCTTGAAAAGACCCTAATTACAACCTCGAAAGGAACCAGTTGGTCTGTTGGTGTTTGAACTCGTCCGTATGTGGAGCACATATAATCCAAAGTGATTTTCCACAAGGTTCTCACGATGAAGCATATAGTACTCGTACTGGCCCTCATGATCTCCATAATGTCCTCTGCTACATACACTCGCCTAACACACTGCTGTCAAAAAACAGGTAACGCTGTACAAGCTGGTGTGGCATCATCAATGTATGTAACAGGTGATGTATGTTGCTCTCTCTCTCTCTCTCTCTCTCTCTCTCTCTCTCTCTCTCTCAAGCTGTTACAGCTCGAGCACTTTTGTCTTAACGTCTTGTGGAACTCTGCAATGCGTGATGGTCCCCTCCGTCGCTGTTTGATGAAGTTATATGTACATTAGTCGTTCCATTTCACTCTCGGGGGCTAATAAATCTACAGATCTGGCAGATCAACCATCGAAGAAGAACATCTATTCATTACTTCGCTGTTGCCATAACCCAACACACAAAGCTAGTATATCACGCCTACACAGTCGTGATAACTGACGATATTTTTTCAAAAATCTGAAGAAAAAGGATAAAAGTTATTCAGTTGTACGAAACATACGAAAAATATAACTTCATCATCTTTTACGTAAATAAGTATAATATTCTTTACTTTAAGGAAAACGGCATGACAGACTTTAGGTGCCTTTGGTTACTATAGATTTTATTTCACTCGATTATTTTTACCAGAATAAGAGGATCACACAGAAAATAAAACCTCACGTTAAAGGAATATATGAGGACCATTTGGGCCCAATAGTAACTAGATTGAGCGGATAATTAGTTAGATACATACATACATACGTACACAGACGAATAGATAGACCGAATAGAAGCGATATCAATTTGGTGGGCTTTGTGCAGTTGCACATTTTATCTATACAGAGCGTGTCATGGTCGAGTAGAGGACAATATAAACTTTGTCTGATCTTATGTTTGCTTTTCTCCTTCACATCAGCATAAATGTTTCGTCTCCACATCAAACGTAAATGCTCTCGCTCCTGTCTCTGCCTGTTTCCCGTCACCACGAACCATTTCCTATGCAGAGACCACTTCGGAACAGACAGAGTATTACTGGCCATGAGACCTCTAGCTGCGTGAGAGACCCTGGTGGTCACTTTATTATCTTCTCTCTCAAGCCTTGTCCAATATCTGTTTCCTCGCACCGTTATAAGTTCCACGTGAATCAGCAGAAGGTGAGTTAGCCTCATAGCTCCCGCTGGGACCCACCCAACCATACACTTATAACATTTCCAGTTTTCTGGGAATGAGAGGAATCGTTTCCACAAAAGAATTTCCGGAGTATAGACTCATTGGTTTATCTTTGCCTTATCTGTGAAATAATCGTTATTCGTAGTCCCGTCCAGGGAATAACTGAGGTAGACTTAAGATTCAGAATTTTCAGTATTCTCGTTAAAGCTTGAGCCTTTACACAGCGTTGAATCATAATTCAGCATCTAAGAATTGCTCATATGAGGCTTTCACTTCTTAAATATCACTCAGTTTATCTTCATGTTGCAGGGATACAGGAAAAGTTTCGGTTTTCTTTGAAGAATGCATGAAATTGCTGCCTGAGGAAGAGAAGAATTCAAGACTGCATGATGCCGTGGGAGCTTCGTAGATGCGCTGGCATCATATCGTGTTTATATTAACAATGGTCCCTGCTGTAATTTGTATCGAGCTACAATACACATAATGTCTTCCTCAAATTAGGAATGTTATGTGATGTAACTTATTCATACGATGTGGTCAAAATTAATGACTTATTTCTGTGTATATTCCCCTTACAAACAGCGGAGCTACAAGCAAACCAATACACGCCACGTATAAATTTGTCACTACTCGTAGAGCATTTGTATATTGCTAATAGAAAAAAGAATCATCAAATTACCGACGCAAAAACAAAATTTTAGCTCCTCTTATATCCAAAAAAGATCAGCAACAGTCATGTGAAAACGTTGATTAGAATACACTAATTACTTACGAAATTTTCTTAAATGAGAGCTTTTCAGTGCTTGCGGTTTTAGGAGGAAATTTACGAGAAATGGCAGAGTTTCATTATATCTTGTAATGTATACCAAATCTTTACAGGTTATTTATCTCCGACACTTTCTCACAAGAGATCTTATGCATTCCACTTTTTATCAGAAATTTGTAATGTCTATATTTTATGAAGAAAGACGTGGTACCAAACCTCGATGAGAGCAGTGTGCTCACGAACGCTCAGCAGACTTATGTTGCCTACGGCCGAGCAGAGGTGTTACTGTAGCCCACATAAACCTCTTGTAATATGCAAAGGCTGTACATTCAACTCACGTTCAGCTTCTATACAGTGCCTCTCTGCACGGTGATTGTTACACTCCTAGAGCGTATTGAATGGTGGTTAACATCCAGAATTTTTAAAAATCTCTATCGCAACACCTCTACCCGTTGGTTCATGCCCTACATCTCTTGTATTTCCATGCCCTCCCGTTAGGAAGAAATCAACTAACAAGAGAATTATTCGTATAGTCACACGTGAGTTTTTAGCTTCGTGGCAAGAAGGGAAATGTATGGGATCTAACATAACATCTTCAAGATATGATCATTGAGTACATGAAATGTTTCCAGGTACACCTCTTATCATCATGTTCTTTCGTTGTGTTTCAATTATAGTTGATCGGTGATGCAAATACTCTTGTGCCTCTCACATTCTCAGTCCTCTTCGTCCCTACGCTCTATCTCTCATTATGGTAACATTAACCTAAAACAGCATTTTTACAGACTGATGCCATCCCTTAACGTTGCCTATTTTCATCCTAAAGCCTTTAAAGAAATGTATTTCGGTCCACTGTAAAAATAAGAAAAAAAGGCTGTTAATTTTACGTGGCAGCCCGCGTTTTCTGCGTGAGCTGGTCTTTTCCCCCATATTCTTTCTGCAGGCAGTAGAAGAGAGATAGCCTAGATACGATAGTGTGACTCCTTTTACACCGAGCTATATATTTTCTTTTCACTGCGTCTGAGATAAGGACTAGGCTTCCACACAAAAGCTTCAGGCATAAGCAAGAAGGAAATGATATACGAAAGCAGAGAGCTTCACCGACAAGAGATGAAAGGAATGAAAGATAAAAGGCAGAGATAACGGTCATATATATGTCTCAGGCTTTAAAATACTTCGCTGGCACAGGCTGTAGACTACCGAATCTTTAGAGTGTCTAGATTTCTAGTACGTGTAGGAATAACATCTGTTACATTTCATCGAAGTATGGAATAAGGAAAGGATGAGTAAGCATAGAAGTAAATGAAGAAGGAGAGGGAATATGACGATGACGAAGAATGCATGGAACACGCATTCGTAGATGGAGGTGTGATTGCCGTATGAGATGGGGATTGCTCTTAATTCAGAGGGAATATCTCGAAAGAAGAATAACTGGGAAGAGAGTAATAGAAATAAGAAGAAGGAAACTACATTAGAGGTTATTCTGCTTCCAAGAACGACTGTACATGTCGAAGGCAGCAGAGGAGTGACTAAGAAAGAGGTTTCTGCAGGGCTACAGACAGATTCCCTCCAGCTTATTGGACACGAGATAAGCAGTGAATGTGGCAGCCACATATCTGCGGTCTGCAGGGTGATGGAGGGAGTGAGTTTTATGAGGACTGGTGTCATCTGCATATCAGTCAGTATTGCATCAGTCTTTTATACGTAAAAAAAAGAGTGATAGATGGAAACAGGAGCAAAGGTGTAA
Source organism: Panulirus argus (assembly GCA_038088735.1). NCBI lineage: Eukaryota > Metazoa > Arthropoda > Malacostraca > Decapoda > Palinuridae > Panulirus > Panulirus argus. The sequence goes on along the minus strand of JAYMFT010280505.1, from coordinate 2,719 downwards.
GGGCGTCCAGCATTAATGGGAAAGCAATGAAGATGTGATCTATTTAGTAGTGCGCGGCCAAAGAGAATGAGAACACACTGAAGATCATGCGAAAGAAGCTTAGAATGAAGAACCTGTTTAAAAGGAGTTTAATGTACCTCTAACAGTAAGACTTATCTGAGTTATCGAAAGCAAAGTCAAAGTTAAGGGTCAGGATTGGCCACGGGAATTTATATTGCTTATATGTTGAATATATCATGATGACAGAGCTTCAGAACTCTCCCCATAAGTTCGTTTTTTAAATCGAGGGATATTTTTATAGGGTAGTAAGCCCCATAGATTTGGGGTAGGGTCAGGGTGCATACAGCAATAATGATGTGCTTGCGAAAGACTTTATCTTTTTTTTATCCCCGAAAAGGCGAAGATAAATTCCTACCCCACTGATGGGCATCTCGGACGAGAAGTTAGACAACAGGTATAAGAGAAAAGAAGGATTCAGCTGAGCTCCTCCTGTGTGTTTGCAGACCCAGCTCTTAAAGGTGGTGAAGTTATAGAAGCAGACAAACGACGGGAGAATATTCGACAGCTTCGCTATTCGAGGATGATCATTTGGGCTGTAGAATTAGATGAGACCTTAGCTCTATGTGTGGTTTACCTGTGTCACAGCGTGCCCTATGCTGTAGCTAGTGCTGAGACACTGTCTGTGACCCACGCTACAGCTAGCGCTGAGACACTGTCTGTGTCTCACGATACAGCTAGAGCTGAGATACTGTCTGTGTCTCACGCTACAGCTAGTGCTGAGACACTGTCTGTCTCCCACTCGGCAGGTGGTTAGCTGCTAAGATAAATGGAAATGTGTAATGGGGAGGAAAGATGAGAGTATGGTGGCAGGAAGGGTAGAGAATGGAAGTATTGTAATTGGTGAGGAGAGGGGATGTATGACTATAAGGAATAATGTAGTTTGAAATAAGTGTTAAATCCTTCACTCTTCTTTCATCCTCCCTTCTCTCACCTGCTCGAAAAGTTATCATCACATATTATTCATTTTTTTTTTACCTTCATCTCCCTCTGACTAACTGTCTCTACGTAATCTTCATTTATCAAGATCTTTACTTTCTTCTTTCTTTACCCTCATATAATAATTTTTGTCTCCCCCTTTTATTCAGTTACCGTAATGCGATTAGTCTCTTTTTTTCTTTCATTTTCCTTTTGGTGAAATCTTTTTCGCTTCTTTTATTTTTATTCCACCGTTATTCGTCTCGATATTGGTTTACACATTTCTGTTATATTCATCTCTCTCTCTCTCTCTCTCTCTCTCGCTCTCTCGAAACACACACACACTTACACAAGCCAACATCTAAACGCAGACCATCAAAACAAATGCACCTTATCTGACATACAAACACATGAAAATGAAACACACTGCCTGATGGCCGTGTACGCCTGATAGGAAATAGCGTGTCATGTGACACAAATGTATCAGGAAATTTGGTCTAAATGCTTTAGTGAATGCCATTCATCACTCACTACTCCTTTGCTTCACATGCTCATCCCAGGTCGGACAGCGCTGCCTGCCTTTCAAATCCTCCTAATCGGAATAGTGGAGTGTATGACCGAACACGTTCGAGGTAGGGAAAAAAAAAAAAAAATACGAGAAAGAATATTATAGGTACATTTGGTATTGTGAGAGGGCTACAGCAAGGGTTGTGAGAGTGGCATACGACAGACAGGCTGAGTGACAACCGTATGACAGGAGAGACAACAGGAAATGAGCCGATGTTGTGTGCATCTTTAAGACGAACAGGCAAGTGGGCGACTTGATGGGGTTGGCAGGTCTAAGATCACGGCGGGTGCGTGGGTGACAAGAAAAGGTTGCGGGTGAATCCTGCCTGCTTGCTTGCCTGCCTGCCTGCCTGCTGGAGAGGGATGAGGGCAAGCCACTCGATAAGGTAAGGTCAGTAAGGTTAGCGATGGGGAGCAATGGATGGAAAGATAGATAGGTGAAGAAGGAAGAGAAGAAGAAGAAGGGAAAATTGAGTAATCAAGCGATGGAAACTGTGGAAGCAAGAGGACAGAGAAAGGCTTTAGTGTTCCCTGTATACCATTACGGTAATGAGGGAGGCTGGCATATATTTCTATACAAATATAAAAGGTATTTACAATATAGCATTGACCAGTAGTAAATACACATTTCATACAAGAATCCCTCTGTTATACAGGAAAATGTTTACTATCATTTTCCATCAACTGAGTAAACGTTGCATGATGAATGTACTCAACAAAGGCTTAACTGGTTCGAAACGATAATGGTTTTATGAAGGTTACAGACCGAGTAAAGCCAGCATACAGACCAGCGTGTAGAGACCAGTCTATCCTCGTCTCTTGTTGTTAATGTGTGTGCAAAAGGCTATATGCCGAGACTTAACAGAATAGAAATCCAGTTCCATCTTGTGTTTTTCTACCTCCCTGATCCACTTACTTGGTAGTATAGATGCATATATGTATGTATGTATGTATGTGGGTATGCATAGCACAAGTCACGTATTCATTTTATCGACCAAGCCACAGGGAAGGATGAACCGCTAGGTTGACTGCGGACACCGACTGCCTCAGACTCAGACTCAGACTCAGACTCAATCTATTTTGCTCAGACTTTGTAAACTAAGTATGGAGCACAGCTCCTCATATCATTTCAATGCTTATTACATAAATCATTTCAATGCTTATTACATAAAAGAGA
>JAYMFT010280494.1:0-10498 GCA_038088735.1 Panulirus argus | reverse complement strand
CTTTATAAACCAGGTATTCCCAATCACCAGTCTTTTTTCAGCACACAAATCCACAAGCTCTTCACCATTTCCATTCAAAACACTGAATACCCTATGTGCACCAATTACACCCTCAACTGTTACATTACTCACCTTTGCATTCAAATCACCCATCACTAATACTCAGCCCTGTGCACCAAAACTGCTGACACACACTCAGCTGCTCCCAAAACACTTGCTTCTCATGATCCTTCTTCTTATGACCAGGTGCATAACCACCAATAATCACCCATCTCTCACCATCCACCTTCAGTTTTACCCACATCAATCTAGAATTTACTGTGAGGCGGGGTGGCATCACGAATGGAAGGAGGCAAGTAAGTATGAATATGTACATGTGTATAAGCATGCGTATGTGTATGTATGTATATATGTATATGTTGGTATGTATATGTAAGTATTGTGCATATATGTGCATGTTTGTATATATGTGTGCATATGAATGGATGGGTCTTTCTTCATCTGTTTCCTGGTGCTACCTCACTGTCGCGGGAAACAGCCATTATAATAAAAATATGTAATAAAAGATTGCCAAATAAAATCAAAGCTCACATTACAGAAGATTGAATCTGTAAGTGCATAGCATACTGGCAATCAGAAAGGAAAGAAAGAGAGGTTCAAAACAGAGAAACATTTAACATATATAGTGTTAATGGGATGGCCTTGATCAGGGCTTCAGTTGCCTGTACCATTTCAGCTAACACTAAAAAAGAAAAAAAATCATTTCACACATCTAGAGGAGTTCCACAAGGCTCAGTCTTAGAATCCAAACTTTTCATCTAAACTGATGACCTACAAACAGAACTCACAAGTAAAATCTTGAAATTTGACAACACAAAATTTGGAAACAAAGCCAATTCAAAGGAAAACTGCCTGGAGATTCAGAGGGATTTAGACAAATTGGTAAAGAGGTCTGAGACATGGCAAATGTATATCAATGCAGACAAATTCAAAGTAGTGATGTACTTTGGTACCAACAATATAAATCATGAATACAAAATGCTTGGTACACCACTACAAGAAGATGAAGAAGAGAAGGACCTTGGATTATCTGTAATAACCTAGATATGATAAATAACGCCATACTGCACACAATCAAGCCAACAGGATGTTAGAAATATAAACTACAAAACAAAGGGTACAATACTCACCATTTATGACACCCTAATTAATCCTCAATTGAAATATGCTGTTGAATTCTGGTCATCAAACCAAATCAAATGTGAAGGATAACTAGAGTGAACTGACATAATACCCTCGCTCAGAAAAAGGCTTAATGAGGATAGATTCAAGTACTGTATCTAAAGATATTCTCACTAAAGAAAGACTGACTGAGGAAATCTGTTGGAAGTTTTCAAAACACTGTACTATATAATCTAAACAGCATATGAAAATTTCTTCACTGCAGACAGAAATTCAGTGACCAGACACAATGATATGAAGATTAAATGAAGATATAACAACAAATTGGCAAACATTCTTTCACATGTACAGTGGATGAACAATGGAATAGACTATAGTGCCTCCTACTGGAGTACAGTAAATGCAAATACTATGAATACATTCAAATAATTGAGACAAAAACTTTACTGATATCTATTATCAGTTAAAAATCCAGTTTGCCAATAATCATGTCTTTTTCAAATTCCAGCCACAAAGCAGACGTTGAACAAAATTTCCATAGTAGCAACATCCCCTAATACAGCTTTCTTTTTTTATCTTTTCCTAACAGAAGCTGACAGGTGGGTGGGGTAATGCCTTCTGTTTTGCTATCCCGTTTCTACCATTATTCTAAGGCCACCAAAATAGACGACCTCATTATGGTCTCCTATTATCTCTCCTTCCCATAAGCCCCTGCACATTCAGGCCCTGATAACACAAAGCCTCTTTCACTTTATCCTTCCATCACCTTTTCAATCTCCCTCATCCTCTTACTCCCTCCACATCTGACATACTGACATATACATCCTCTTCACTCATCTTCTCCACATATCTAAACCATTTCAGTTCTCTCAATCAAACCCCACTTATTGCTGCAACTCTCTCTTACACTGCTTCCATAAAATTTTGTCATACATTTAATTTCCCATTCACTTCTGCAATTATGGCCCAAATGTTGCACTCATACACACTGCTGGGGACTACTGTACCATCAATCATATCCATCTTTTCCCTCACACAGAGTGACCTTTCTTTCTATGTATTCCTCATTGCCCTGGTACTCTCTACTTTCTCATTCTTTCCCAATAACTATGACCTGGCTAATTTCAAGAGACATGTTTTTCACTTTCTCAAAAATTTGTAAATACTTTCCCTATCTGTTTTTCCCCTTTTCTCAATTCTCTCTATATTTCAATTAGGGCCCAGCCTTGATGTGGACTCTTGTCCATGACTGGAAAAAAAAAAAAGTTCACTTCAGCTTTCATAGTTTCATCTACTGCCATGTCCTTTCTCTGGTGTCTAAAACACTCCACTTCTACTAGGTTCTCTCCATGCAAACTCACAAGCAAAACAACCATGGAAGATGTGGTTAATTAATATGAAAGCAAATAAAACACTTATATAAATTAAAAGAACCAACAAAAACATCATCTAATTTTCCTGAGTAGCAAAGACATACCTTATCTTTGATGTTATTCGAAAATTATGTGATTTTTAAAGTTCTGTTTCAATTTAGTTGCTGGGAGGTTTGTTCACCGTGTCAATTTGCCTCAGGTAGATCACTTCAGTCTAAAAGAGAAAATATGGATAATGATTCTAAAAGTGACTGACATAATTCTAGAAAACAATAGAACCTATTGAAATCCTCACCTCACTTCCCCTAAAAATTAACACTTACCTATCTTTTTGAAAAGCAAATATTTGTTGCAGTCACTTTTCAATGGAGATGCTGGAGGGATAGGTTATTAAGTTCAAGTGCATTCAAATGTAAATAAACCTGATGCAGTGCATACTCTTACTAGAAGATGGGAAAAACATGATGGAAATGTTGCTCTTATACTTTGACTATGACCATAAAAAAATAAGATAAATCTCAGGTGCTGGAGGACATTCAGTGTCGTTTTCATAGGTTCTGTTGACTTCTAGAAATGGTAGTTATTTTTCCTTTAATAAATTTACCATGAATTCAATGGCCCTACCCAGCTCTAACAAAATCATTCTGCCCTTAAAATTTCTCATAAATCAAGTGCTCTGTAAAGTTATTTTCTAACTAACTGAATAATAGAAGGAGCAAATAAAGTAAATCATCTAATAAGTCAACAGTGGCAAAAGTTAAGACGATAAACAGAAAATAATAAAAAAAGACCATAAATATGCATGAAACAATTGTAAAATTCAACAGAACCTATGAAACATCACCTAACATACCTTTACTAAAATTTAATTTTTCAATGTTATTTGAAAAATAAAATTCTTTTGAAACATATTTCCAAAACTTTTCTGCTGAGATGTTTGCTTGCTTAGTGTGTTTACTGTATTCACCGAAAATGGTTGCCTAAAGTGTGAGAAAACAAATGCACACAAAGAGCAAATCCCCAGCTAAAGGATATAGAAAAACAACCACAGCACTCACACATATTTCATATAATATCAATATTAAGGCAAATTTAACTAACTGGAAAGTGAAGCAAAGTTTTCATACATCCAACAGATTTCTACATGTATTTCACTGACCAGTCTTGAATCATAACCCCTGTCACTATTGACTTCGTACAAAAAACTAAAAATATTATTCCAATCACACTGTTTTAATCTGTTCTCCAAAAGAAGCCCTATCATTCCATAAAAAGATTGTTTGAGAATCTACAATTAATATAATTGTGGTACAAAAGTACTTTTACTCCAAGATCTTTATAGCCCTCCCAATAATCATGTTATTATCTAATGTCATGTATCAGACAATTAGAACAAAGCCTTAATCAAAACAAAATGTCAACATCACTCTTTTAACCCCACACAAACATGAATCTAATATGCACCTTCCAATAACCTGAAATGGCCAACTACCAACTACTACCACTCAACAAAACACCATCCATAATTAGCATCACATGAGACAAACATTACATTTACTTCCTACACAACATACATCAACACAAAGGCCAAATACATACTAAATGCCCTTAGAACACTTACCAGCAACAGTTTTGGACTGAAAAAAGAATGTTTTAATATGTCCTACAAATGACATCCTTTTTACTCTAAACTATGCTTCACCTGCCAGACCATCCAACCTGTCAAAGCAAATGTAACAGAACTGCAAGCCACACAAAAGAACCATACACAACAATCACCAACTGCATAACAGCCACAAACATTCAACATTTGCACATGAAATAAAATTACTTCCAACAGCAATAGAAACAGAAACTTCCTATCTTAACCATATGTTAACCAAACAACAACCCAGTAAGAAAAATAGAGATTACCCCAGCTTCACACTTCAACAACCTATACTTAAAAGTTCCCCCCTGGCCCAAAACATGCAATACTAATAAAACATATACACACCACAATGACTTACATTAAACAATTGTCATCCCAACTCAGTCTTAAATACTCCAGTGAAACTGTTCTCCCCAGGCATGTGTGAGCTATGATTTGTCATCTGCACTCTGGACATTACATAACATTCAAGTCCAAGGCACAACACTTCTATTGGAAAGACAATCAAAACTTACTCTTCAACAGTCCTTTAATGATCCTACACAGACCACTTTCACTAATCACTGTGGTGTGCAAGGGTCTGAAAAGGATCATTAGAAATAAGTGACTGATTTTCAATGAAGGAGGAATTTCCTAAATGAGAGACAGCATGGTTTTGGGGAAAGGAGGTCTTGTGTTACTAACTTCTTAGACAAAGGGTAAAGCTGGGTGGACTGTCTGCATCTGAACAGCCAGAGATTTTCTGACACTGTCTCACATAGGAGGCTCATTAAGAACCTGTATCACCAAGCATGAATAAGAAGAAAGCTCCTACTATGGATAGAAGATTAACTTAGTGGTGGGGAACAAAGGATGAATGTTAGAGGAGCCTTTTCCACATGGGTTGAGGTAAACAGTGGAGTGCCACAGGTTTGGCTCTGGGACCAATATTCTTCTTGATCTATATAAACGACTTGCCTGAAGGTAAGAAATCCTACCTGAATATGTTTGCAGATGACTTGTCTGAAGGTAAGAAGTCCTACCTGAATATGTTTGTAGATGATGCCAAGGTCATGAGGGATGTAAAAGGTGTGGAGGATTGCATTAGCTTACAAGGGAACCTAAACAGACTCCAAAGTTGATCTGAAATGTGGTTGATGAATTTCAGCCAAAGCAAATGTGAAGAAATGAGGATGGGAGAAACCAAAAGATGACCTAAATATGATTATCACCAAGCAGGAAAAAAGCTTCAGGGTTTTGAATAAAAGAAGGATGTGGGAGTCATCATCCCTAACCTGTCACCTGAGTCCCAAATTAGGAGAAAAGTTAAAGGGACAAACTGTCTGCCTGTAAATATCAGAACAGCTTTCAAGTATTTGCATAAGGAAGTAATCAGCAAGGTATTCATATCCTACATAAGGTCAAAACCACACCTTAAGAAGCACAAAGAACTCTTAGTGAAGGTCCAGTGCAAGGCAACATAGATGGTATCAGAATTAAGAGAGCTAAGCTACAGGGGAAGCCTAAAGGTTTTGAATTTATGGCAATCTTACTGCTTCCTCCCCAAAGAGTATGAAAGAGGGCTGAGGGGTGACTTGATCACAACCTTTGTTTTTAAAAGAGATCAACCAAGTGGACAATTTCTTCAAGAGATACTGGGGTACACCAAACAGAGAACATACCATGAAATCAAGCAAGACTTTTGAAAATAAGGATATAAAGAAATATCTATATAGTATTAGAGTGGCAGATGAATGGAACAATTTGACTGATGATAAGGTTAATGGTGACAGTGTTCTTAAATTTAAGAGGATGATAACAGAGAACGTTTAAGATGGAGCCCTCACGAGAGTAAAACTCCCTCCTCGTACTGTATAAATAGATAATTATAAATATATATATATAGGTAATTACATACATACAACATAACCTCACTTCAAGACCTGTGGTCCCATCCATGGACATGACCAGCTTCCTAAGCTATGAAGCCCCACATTTGGGAATCTTGGGACAGAAAAGTAAATATGCACGAATTGCAAAACAAAGTTAATGATATTCCAAAATCTGACATTTCATACCTTTACACTATAAACATATACCAAAAAGATAATATCACTGAGGCCTTCAACTACACTTTTACTCCTTGTAGCATTTGAAAGTGGGGTACAGTTATAAATTACGGAATTATTATTTTGCAAAGCAAGACCAGTACATTTGTTGGTATGTCAGCACAGGTGGGTCAAACAGTATTATGCAACTTGATGTTACTACATTTACCAAAATTTATACATCTTCTTGCTGAACATTTTCAAACTAACCTACACCTCTTGAGTTACTGTGAGGTATGTCTGGGTTTACTGTTGAGAGACAGAATTCTCTGGTTCAGGAGGGGATTAGGTAAAGTTGATTTAACTATCTTAATCTACAGCTTTCCCTAGACTTTAAGATGGTGAAGGGTAAAAATTTTCCAGAGACCTCTACATACAAAAATCAGTCAAAGTTTGAATGAAATGGTACAAGAAGAAAGTAAACAATACAATCCTAAAACAATGAGACCTACGACCATACAAATTGTGGCAACATAACTGCTGTCTATAAATCTGATCTTAATGGTGTTACCGTATTCTACTACGTGCTAAACAGTTTTCCAAAACATTCTTGCCAATTTTCTTAAACTAACGTAGCCACTCACCTAAAACATACTTTTACAGAAGTAATTGCACATTACAAGGAAATACGATATCTCCGCAATGAATTTGAAATTCTGGAAATGTTCTCATCTCCGTCTTATATTACAGATATAATTTCAAGTTTGAAGTTGAGCAAAAGGTGAGATTTATACACGGCTCTCTAGGTACTGCGGGACGGTGTGAGGATGAGCCCAGCTGTCCGGCTGTCATCACCGTCCGCCCGCCACGCTCTTCCCCTCGACGTATTAAACACGATACACACTCCTCCAGAAATTCAGGCACCATAGCAGACGGCGGTGATTCTATGAAATCAGGTCCTTAGATTAAGCAAAATCTTATCAACTTACCAAATGTGTTAAATTTCTAATTCAGGAAGTCGAATACAAATGCAGTATTTGTTTACACTCTGGCCCGCACCTGGCGTTTGCAGGAGACTTCTCCTTGCTCACCAAAAGAAAGTCCTGTATTCAATTTATAATGGCTCTAAAAAGATGCGACCACATATATGGATATACCTTGAAAATAAGAAAAAATCAGTTATAAAGTTTCTCTTTTCTTTATTTTTTTATTTATTGATTCTTGAATGTTACCAATGACGTCATCAAAGCTTTATTTTTAAATGAACGGTCGACTGTATGCTTATCAAACAATATCTAGAACTGGATGATATATAGAGTTCAACCCATAAAATAAGAGATATATATCTATCTGTGAAGTACGCTTGAGTTAAAATTATATATATATATTTTTTTTTTTTTTTTTTTATTCTGAACAAAGCTTACCCTGAGGGCTGCAACGGACCCCCCGAACCAATATACATTTCTTATCACTTCTACGAAGGTCATCCGACAAAGTCTGTGTTAGTCTTGCCACCACTATGGTTTAAATCACGTGATTCAGGTAAGTGTAAGGAACATTTTGAAATAAGACAAAAATGATTATTAGATAAAGTCAAACACTTCCGGCTACATCAAAACTAACCCTGAAAGCTTCGACTGTCCCCATGGTTATGACCTTAATATATAAAAGTTGCTTTATGACAGTCAGGGGAGAGGGACGAAAGCGATGCCCCTCTCCCTACCCCTTGAAATATATAGCTTCCTCATGGTCCATTTAAAGGAAAAATTAATGTATTGTATGTGTATGCACAACCAAGCGTTTCCATAAATTACATCATGGAACAATGAAACAACCAAGATAAGGTTTCCGTTTCATCACCTACATAAAACACAAAATTCTTCATGAAATTTTCTCTATGTGTATAAGCATATCAATTTGTTTCATTAAAAAAATTCTTATATAAGTATTGCTCTTAGCTGTTTTACGTTATCAAATATCTCATTATGGGTATAGCTAAGTCTGCCTCTAAGAAACTGGGTGTCCTGTTTAGATGTCGAAACTTCTCTGAACAGTTGCTTCGTTTATACGAGGGATTGATTCGTCCTTGTATGGAGTACTGCTCTCACATTTGGGTTGTTTCTAGCTCTGTTTCCTTACTTGACAGAGTTGAGTCGAAAGCGATCCGACTTATAAGCTGTCCTGGGCTGGCTTCTAGACTTGACCCCCTTGCCCCACGCCACAATGTTGGTTTACTTTCCCTTTTCTATAAATATTACTTTGGCTTTTGCTCCCGAGACTGGCTGCTTATGTGTCCCCACCACAAGCTGCTGCGTCACATGATTAATGTGTGGCCATGATGTGGACTTTTGACTATGACTGGAGTCTTCAACATAAAAAGAAATTTTCGTAATACAGTTTGACATGAGCGATATTAAGCTTTATAATAATTTGGTTAATATTGGTGATGTAATATAAGATCCAAATGACTAAAAAAGTGCTAAGGTCTCTAAGATATAATGTATTCTTACATTCCACTTTGGCTGAAAGTTTTTCTTAAACATCTTGGCGAGTATAACTTGGCCTCTTCAGCTTCGACCTAATCTTACATACGCGACTGATGACAGTGTTTCTATGGCTGCTTGATGTTACATCATGATTTTAGCCACATCATCTATTGTAACCTTATGAAACAACATTCAATTCAGTGTCCTCAACACTCTCCAGACAATAAGAAAAGAACTTACATTTGTGGCCATACTAGCTGGTGTAAGCCTCTGACTGTGGCCACGCTACTTGATGTGAACATCTTTGGCCACACTATCTTTAAGTCTGACTGTCCACACTATTTGATATCTGCATATGCCTGAAGCCTCACCACTTGACATAAGTCTCTGACTGTGGCCACACTACTTGATGTAAGGCAATAACTGTGACCAAACCACCTGATGAAAGCCTGAAGCTGTGTCCACACTACTTGATGTACACCCATAACTATGGCCATACTCACTACCTGAAGAAAGCCTGTAACTGTGGCCACACTGCTTGATGTTAACCGCAACTATGGCCACACTACTTGATGTAAACCCATAAATGTGGCCACAATACTTTATGTATGCGATGACAATTCGCCACGCTACTAGATGTAAGCCTAAAACTGTGGCCATTCAATGACTATGTTCAAGCAAAAATATGCTAAATACCAGTTTCTTTACAATAGCCTGGAAAGCCTTGATCATACTGGCCTAATGTATTAGCTCAGAGTCTGGAAAGATATATGGTTGCTGAGACCAGGCAGGAAATAGGAAACAAGCAAATTGTTAAAAAGATGTCCGCTTTATCTTTAGGTTCAAAGTTTTCCAATGTGTCTCTGGGAGCAAAGTTTACAAATTTTGTCGTGAAATGAAGGAAAACGTTTTACTTAAAAAAAATAAAAAAAAAAGCCTTAAATGTTTCAAGCTATTCCTGTATATGCTAATCTTCAAAGAAGGATATATTGTTCTCAGTCTGTCGTTACAACAAACAAACAGTAAAGATATTATAGAAGAATGTAGGTCTAAAACCTGAAATGGATATATACTTAATTCTTCTGGCATCAAAAGCGTACATCCTATCACTTTACCAATAGTTAGAAATGTCATAAAAAACTGGAATGTGGTAATAATGATAATTTCTTTAACACACAGATAGACTACCGAAGAGCGGAAATACACCACCTCAGCACATCCTCACTCACATATATTAACGTCTCTTATCAATACATGCGTCATGGTTCCTGTGTATATCACCTGCTAACAATCCCTATCAACTGACACCTGCACCTAACTCCGTGCGCACGACCGTACAGCCATTGGGTGAGATGACGTGAACTTTGACCTTACACTTAATCAAGGACCAGTCAAAAAGTTAGGGCCCGATGGTTGTAACATAGTATTCAAGGGTCATACCGTCGTGTTCAAGAGATTAATAGACTAATCAAGAAGTTCATCTGCTACAAACTGACTGATTTCCTCCTTGGTAAATAAAAGTAGCATTTGGTCATTAGACCGGCCTTTGATACCCCACTTCGACTCCCTGGACATGAGAAATATTCAGACTTTTATTCTTACTTTCTAAACTCCTCGGGACACTTGTTTAGGTGAAGTGGACATTTTTTATGGTGTAATTACTCGATCAAGCCGTGTGATCTGCCATTGTCAGGTACTTGTTTCTACTGCCAATGAGAGGGAGGGCTCTAGCAGTAGTAGTACCGGCCCCTCCCACGACTCTCCCCTCTCTGTGAGACC
>JAYMFT010280483.1:0-10498 GCA_038088735.1 Panulirus argus | reverse complement strand
AAAAAAAAAAAAAAAAAAAAAAAAAAAAAACGACAGCGACAGCAACAAATATATTCAAAGAAAGTAACATCTTGAGTATTTTCATAAATCAACACCTCATCTCCTTTCTGTAATATATTTTTCATCTTACTCTATTGTACAGATCGGCTCTTTCAGAGCTAGAATATCAAGATTCCTATCCCAAATTACAGTAACTGTCTCTCCCATTTCATCTTGGTTACATTCAGAAACCCCAGCCTGAGCATGGAAGGGGGATGAGCACACTTTGCATGGCACCTTCCACTCCATCTTTTAGAAATTGAAATACATGGAAGGGAGGGTTCTCTACCCATTGCTTCCACCTCTTATAGTTTCCTTATACGACTTGCAGGTAATATTTGGGAATTATTCTTTCTTCTGTCCTCAGGGATATGCACTTGATTAGGTGTTAATGGACCTTGGCTGTTTGAGGTTACACTGTGTGTGAAAAGTTACCTTTGGCAAAGCTAAATAGATGCAATACAGTCTCTTCAAAAGTTTTTATCTTCAAACAAGTCTACATTTCCGTGCTACTAAAAGTAGTGCAACCTCAGGAAGAAGGACCCTTTAGAAAGGTCTTGGATGACATTCGAATTCTTATGGAAATTGGTCCAGGAAAAGTTTTGATTGAATGTGATTCTAAGGATCGTGATCTTTAAACATGTTAACTGATCTCTTTTATCCATAAACCTAAGGATATCATCTTTAAATAAATATACCACATGGTGTTAAGATTTTGAGCTCTGTACATTGTCAAAACTAGATGTTAATGTTATCAATATGTGTATCATAAGCATTTGATGTTTATGTCTGTTCTCCAATTCATATTACTGATTTGATCTTTATATATAGTCAAGAGTTGATGTTATATGTTTGATCTGTGTATATCTTAAAGACTTTATGTAAGAATTCTGGTCTCTATAACTCAGGTATGCTAAGATATTTGTATTGTGTAACATTAACAATTAAATTTAAAGATCTCATCTTAGTATATTAATAGAATTTGCCTTTAGAGTTCTTGCATTAATATTGTCAGTGGTTGATGTTAGGGATGCTTTGTTTACTTATAAGCAATATTTGGTGTTAATGATCACAGCCCTACATAATGTTCATATCATTTATCAAAGATCTGAGATCAGGATATTGCTAGCTCTTGATACTTGACTACCTTATCTTCTTATATGATAATCATATCACATAAAACTTTTACCTTTACCTGTTGGCAGCCCTTGATATAAAGGGTCTACTCTATATTACGGTCAGCATTTAATGGAATCTTTGGTCTTCTGTCTTTGGCAGCTTTTTGTGTTCAGCACAAGAACATGATATGGGCCTCCAAGCTTTCCTGAATGACAGACTGCTTCAAGTACAGTATATTTCAATTATAGCAGTATTAGGAACTTTACAACAACAACGTTCAACAGTCATAATCACTTGCTGAACTGCAGGAGCAACATCACTGATGAAGATTGTGAATATTAGAGCAGCAGCAATAGAAGCATCTAATGAACATCAATGACAGTGAGAGTTTATAGTATCAGTAACAACAGAGGCAGTTGGAACGCCATTGATAACAATGGTGAAGTGACAGTAGCATGAAAATGAAACATTAACAATAAGGACAAAGTCAAAGGAACTTGAAAAGATTTTCTCTAAAGAAAAGGACAATAGTTCATGTTTAGTACAATGAAATGTCTACTTATAAATTTTTTTGTTAGCTACGTTTCATTATGACAGGGACTGATGGTAATAAGTGAAATCGTGTTCTTTAGAATTCTTTGGTATCAGTTTTTTTATGTACTTTCTCAAAATCAGTTTCTTTCTTGATGAAGTCACTACCATTTCTAAGCTAACTTTCTGTTAGAATTCCCAATATGAACTTCAGACTGGCATATCATGCATGGAATGTCAGGTGTGTAATTAAGTATTCCAGTCTCTGAAATATGCTTTTAGGATCTTGTCTTTCTAAAAAGATGAAAAGCAGTAATTAGTGTTAGAATTAACCATACAAATAAGAGTTCGTATGTCAGCCAGGTTGATAGCAAACTTGCCTTGTAAGAAAGCATGCTGTTGACTAGAATGTGCTTGCGGAAAAACTGCTGAATTTTTACATGTTGAAGTGGAATGTCGAACAGATTGAGAGAAGTTTAGACAGTATTGTTTTGTCTTGCAGATAATGTAAGGTTGAAGAATGTAGCATTTTACTGTAGGTGAGAGGGGAGAGGACCTGACCTTAGATGATTACACTTTGGAAAGCAGAGGCTACTGCATGCTTTGCCACACACAGGCTGTGAGAAGTTTATCTCATTACAGTTGACTGAAAGTTACCTAGAGGAGGTTGGGTTAAGACTAGTGCTCCATTTGCCAATCTTGTACGAATCTTCCTAATCACTCTGGCTGGGGTTGTGCACTACACCTTTTGTGAATATTCATTGGCAGTATCTGTGCTCTGTAGTATTGTTATATACAGACTGGCATTACAGAGGGCAAACGAGTGGAAAGTTCACCATGTAACAAAAGAGTTTTAATGAAACTTATCTTGAAATGGCATATGCTCACACATGGATGAGAAACCTTTCAAGTGTTCACAGCGCCAGAAAAGCTTTATCCGACATTGTGAACTTAGGAGGCATTTAAAATTAAAGTATACACATGTGAGAAACAATTTGAGTATTTGCTGTGAAAACCGACCTTTTCTGGGAGAAGTACCTTGATTCAGCATACTGGTGAAAGGAAGACATATGATTGCAAACCTTGCCAAAAGACCTCTGAGAAGAGTAATGTAGTGCAGCACTTGACTATTCTTAGAGGGGAGAAGGCGTATGAGTGTTCAGATTGCCAAAAGGCATTTCCCCAGAGGAAGAATTTAGTGCAGCACATGACTTCATGCAGAAGAGAAGCTACATGAATACACATGCCAGAAGACATTCTTTGGGAAGATTTTGTTGATACATCACTTGAGTAATCATACAGGATAGAACCGACATGAATGTTCAGTCCATGGTGAGTGCTTTAGTCCAGCAGAAGCCTACTCAGAAAGGAGAGAAGCAGCATGAATGTTCACATTGCCATAAGACCTTTACCCGGAAGAGTAATTTAGTGAATCATATAACTGTTCATACTGGAGAAAAGCAACATGAATGTTTACATTGCCTAAAGACCTTCTCCCAAAGGAGAAGTTTAGTGCAGCACATGACAGTTCATACAAGAGAGAAGCCATATGAATGCTCATATTGCCAGAAAACCTTCTCCCACGGGAGGAATTTAGTGCAGCATATGGCTGTTCATGCAGGAGAGAAGCAACATAAATGTTCTTATTGCCATAAGACCTTCTCTTGGAAGGGTAGTTTAATGCGACACATGACTGTTCATACAGGAGAGAAGCCGTATGAATGTTCACATTGTCAAAAGACCTTCTCCCAGAGGAGTAATTTGGTGGACCACATGCATGTTCATACAGAACAGAAGCCATTTGAATGTTCTCATTGCCAAAAGACCTTCTCTGTGAGAAGAAATTTAGTGCAGCACATGACTGTTCATACAAGAGAGAAGCCACATGAATGTTCATATTGCCAGAAAACCTTCTCACACAGGAGGAATTTAGTGCAGCATCTGACTGTTCATACAGGAGAGAAGCGATATAAATGCTCACTTTGCAAAAAGATCTTGTCTCGGAAGGATAATTTAGTGCGGCACATGACTGTTCATACAAGAGAAGCTGTGTGAATATTGCCAAAATACATTTAGCCAGAGCAGTTTTTTAGTGCAGCATATGACAGCACGCACAGGAGAAAAGCTATTTGAATGTTCACGTTGCCGAAAGACTTTTCCCTGAGGAGTACTTTATTGTGACACATGACTCTTCATACAGCAGAAAAACTAAGTGAGTGTTCACACTGTTAGAAGACCTTCTCCTCAAGATTTCATTTAGTGTATCATATGCATGCTCATACAAGGAAGAAACCTCATGAATGTTCACATTTTCGAAAGGATATTTCCCTGGAAAAGAGATTTAGTGCAGCACATAACTGTTCTTACAGGAGAGAAACCATACAATTGTTCACATTGCCAAAAGACCCTTATGCAAAGCTGTACTTTACTGCAGCACATTATTGTTCATAGAGGAAAGAAGCTATATGAATGTTTCCATTGGTAGTAGACCTTCTCTTGTGCACCACATTACTGTTTATACAGGAGAGAAAACATATGAATGTTCACACTGCCCAAAGACTGTTCCCCAGAAAAGTGATTTAGTGTTTCACATGACTGTACATACAGGAGGGAAGCCATATGATTATTCACATTGTCAAAAGGTACTCTCAGGGAAGAGTAGTTAAGTGCTCCACTTGAATATTCATTGATTGTACAAGCCATATGAGTTCTCAGGTTGTCAAAAGACTTCCTAGAAGAGTACTTTCATGCATTATATGACTGTCTTTACAGAAGAAAGCCAGATGAATGTTCACATTGCCAAATAACCTCCCAGAGGAGTACCTTAGTGTAGTACATGACTGTTCATATGGAAAAGAGGCTGTATGAATGTTTACATTGCCAAAAGACCTTCTCCTACAGGAATAATTTTGTGCATGATATGACTGTGCATATTGAAGAGAAATGACCTTTTGGAAGGGTAATTTAGTGTGGTACATGACTGTTCATACAGGACAAAAGCCATATGAATGCATACATTGCCAAAAGACCTTTTTTTTTAAATGTTGAAGGCTCCAGTCACAGACAAAAGTCCACATCAAGGACGGGCCCTAATTGAAACATAGAGAGAATTGAGAAAGGGGAAAAAACACAGAGAAAGTATTTACAAATTTTTGAGAAAGTGAAAAACCTGTCTCTTGAAATGAGCCAGGTCATAGTTATTGGGATAGATATGGTTTAGTTCAGCACATGATTGTTTATACAGAAGAAAAGTCATATGAATATTCACATTACCAAAGGACCTTGCCCTTGAGGAGTACTATAGTGTGGCAATTGACTGTGTGTACAGGAGAAAAGCTATTAGAATGTTCACATTGAAAGACCTTCCAAAGAATTCATTTAGTGCAGCACATGCTTAATCATACTGGAAAGAAACCAGATGAATATTCACATTGCCAAAAGACCTTCTCCCATTTTGTCTGTTGCATGCATGTTCATGCAAGAGAGAAACTATATGAATGTTCACATTGTCAAAATATATTTCCCTGTAAGAGTGATTCACTGTGGCACATGAGTTCATACACGAGAGAAACCATATGAATGTTCACATTGTATTCTACCAAAGCAGTAGTTTAGTATAGCACTTAACTGGCCATAGAGGAGAAAGCTATGTGGATATTTACAGCACATTCTTGTTAATTCCAGAGAGAAAACTTATGAATGTTCACATTGCCAAAAGCCCATTCCCTGAAAGAGTGATCTAGTGTGTCACACGACTGTTTGTACAGGAAACAATCATGTGAGTGTTCACATTGCCAAATGACACTCTAGGAAGAGTAGATAAGTGTTCCACTTGAATATTGATAGAGGATAGAAACCATATGAATTTTCAAATCTTTTTAAGACCTACTTCTGGAAAAGTAGTATAGCACATAACTTTTCAGACAGGAGAAAAGCCATTTGGATGTTCACATTGCAAAATGACTTCCAGAGAAATACTTTAGTGCAACACATGCTTGTTTATACAGGGGAGAAACAGTAAGAATGTTCACAGTACCTAAAGACCTTCTCCAAGAAGAGTCATCTGGTATGTCACATGGCTGTTCATACAGGAGAGAAGCCATGTGAATTTTCAGAGTAGTAGTTTAATGATATTTCATACAGAAGAGAAGTTCTATGATTGTTAACATTGCCAAAAGACCTTCTCAAGGAAAGGCTATACATTGTGGCACAGCACTACTCATACAGGAGAGAAAACATATGAATGTTCATATTTCCATAAAACCTTCTAGAGGAGAACTTTAGAGCAGCACATGCCTTTTCATACAGGAGAGAAGCCATATGAATATTGATATTGATAAAAGACTCTCTTGAAAGGATAATTTAGTGTAGCACACGACTGTAGTACGTGATTTCTCGTAGGAAAGAAGCCATGTGAATATTGACATTGCCAAAAACCTCATCAGAGAGTAGTTTAGTGCTGCACATGGCTGTTCATACAGGAAAGAAGCCACATTAAGGTTCACAATACCTAAATGTGTTCTCCAGGAAATGTAGTTAAGTGCACAACCTGGATATTTATACATAAGCTGTATGAATGTACACATTTCTAAAATGCCTTTGGCTGGATGACTGATTTGATGTGCTAAATTGATATTCATACAGAAGAGCCATATAAATGTTCATATTGCCAAAAGACTTTTTTGAAGAGTAGTGAAGCACATGACTTCATAGAGGAGACAAGTAATATAAATGTTCACATTCCCAAAAGACTTTCTCACAGAGAGTGATTTAGTGCAGCACATGACTGTTCTTATAGGAGAAGTCATATGAATGCTCACATTGCCAAAAGATATCTCCCACAGGAGTACTTTAGTGAAGTACATGACTGTTTATATAGGAGTCAGACCATGTGAATATTCACAGTGCCTAAAGGCCTTCACCCAAAGGAGTTGTATTGTATGGTTCATGCCTGTTCACATAGGACAGATGGCATATGATTCGTCAAATTGCTAAAAGATTTTCTCCAAGAGATTCCAATTAACACAGCACATGTGCACATGTTTGTCCATACAGGAGTGAAGCCATATGGATGTTCACATTACCAAAAGACCTTCTCACGGAAGGGTGTTGTAGTGCGGCACATAACTGTTCATACAGGAGAGAAATCTTTCAGATGTTCACATTGCCCAGAGACTTTCTCCGAGAGGTGTACATTAGTGTAGCACATCACTGTTAATACAGGAGAGACACCATGTGAATGTTCACATCACTAAAAGGCCTTCTACTGGAAGGATCAGATATGTGGCACATGACCAGTCATACAGAAGAGAAGCCACATGAATGTTATCGTAGCCAAAAGACCCTCTCCAGGAGTCATCATTTAGCAAAACATATGACTCTTCATACAGTATAAGATCCATATGAATGTTCATTGTGGCAAAAGAAAATCATGCTGCACATAACTTTCACAGAGGGGGACGAATTCATTTAAATGTTCTCAGTGTCAAAGGACACTTCTGAAGGTGTGATTAATACATCATATAAATCTTTTCAATCAAGAGAAGCCTGATATTTGTGTCCACTCTGGTTAAGGCTTTTGCTACAAATTTGGTAAGATATGCTGTGCTTCTTGCCACAGTAATGGTCAGTGTGGCTTGATGTCCTTCTTGCTTAGATATGATTTGATGTCCTACTTGATGGTAGAGAAGTCTAATAAACCTAAGGGAGTGAAAGTGGAAGCTGGTAATGGTGCATAATCCAACATTGGCAAGATAGACACTGTCCAGAATAGGCTAAAATTATCTTTGATTTGTTAAGGAATAGTTTGAGTGCCATAAGTTCAAATGAGAAAATGAAAAATCTGCACTGGTAAGAACAGAGATATTGACCTCCAAAACCTCTAGTCAAATCAGGAAACCATGGACATGCACAACAGGTCATAAACTTTAAGCACTTTCTGAGGAAACATGGTTAATGACATAGGATTTTTAAGAAATTAATTTCTATCTCTGTTGCCTACAATGACAAACTTTGGCAGTTCCTGAATTGAAAAGTATCATGATGGTAATTAAATGGTCATCAATTCATTTACTACTGTTTTGACTTACATATTAAACATTGATTTTAAAGCTTTCATTAAAAAAGCCAGGTTTATTAAATGTGAATTATTTGAACAAGACAACTGGAATGATATATTTTTGATTACAAAGATGTGGTATAACTTGTTACTATTGCAATTAAATGATGTTATTTTTAGAAAAAAAAAATCACTTTTGCTGCACAATATCTTCATCACATTTATTTATTAGATTCTGCATGTGGGTGACTCCTATATTTCAGGTTTATGTTGTGTCATTGATATAAGTGTATTTTGTATCAGGTTTTGTTTTCATTAGTAAGTGTCTAGTGGTTTTTATGAAATTTTTATCATTTAGAGATTCTCCTGCCTTATGAAGTAGAACGAAATTCAGATTGCCTTCAAAGTTTTAATGCATGAGAATACAAAAATGAAAGAAACTATAATTTGCCTTTTGAGGGATTCAAGGCAGTTCCTGTGGGCATTCAACTGGTATTATGTATGTATAAAATCCAGCCTATGTTAGAAAGTTTCCAGGGTCTTTTTGCTACTGATATGACTTAGTTACATATTTCACTCATTGGTAACTCTCAAGAGGAATACTATGCTTCATAATTTCTCTTTTGTAGCTGGATTTATCACATTGAAAGGCATTTCTAAAAGCTTTTCCTTCATTATTTAGTTTTCATATCCTCTTTGTCTTTTCTTTTTGACCCATTCATCCATTTGCACATGTTATTCCCCAGTATATAATGTTTGAAGAAATATGAATTAGATACTCTTACATATTATGGTAAGACAAATTTCTGATGGTCATTACAAATATTCTCATACTTTCAAGATAATTTATATTGTTTCTATATCCATTCAGTAAGTGAGGTGTGTACTGAAGCTGGACAATGTTTAAGTATGACCCAGAAATTAATTACTAACAATTATAGAGACAAGTAACTTTTTCTGTGTTATATGCAATGCGACAGGGTAGCCAGTACAATAACATTTAGTATTTTATGTTAATGCTCAGAGTATATGCTAAATCTCAGAATTAGAGACTACTACATTAAAAGGAAATTATGATATGATTGATATCTCTGAACCTTGGTTAGATATTAAAACTAGTTATCATTGCCAAGTACACCATTTCAGTGTACATTTTATTTAATAATATTATGGCAGTATCATGGCCAATGAGGTTAGGAAGTGATGTTACTGTAATATAGGCTCAAAGGTTGGAGAAAATTTTGAATTTCAATACCTCAAGGAATACCTTGTTGTAACACCCTGAGTGATGAAACAGATGAGGGAGGCGTTGCCCAACTCCATCAGTGCAGTAGCAGTTTGTTTAAGACAGACAAACATTTGAGGTGTACTGGGATTTTAGTTTTTTCAGACAACTTGGGAAGTCTGCTGCCTCTGGGAAACACTCTGCTGGAGTTGCCTTCTGCCAGTGGCCTGTCAAAGTTGAGGCTTAAGACGCTAGGAAGTGCACTGTAGTTTACTAGTTATGCTCGGTAGTAAAAGGGATGTCTGATCGAGGGTGATGGCTCTGAATGTAAATAGGATAATTAGTTAGAGTAAAAGGAGGGAGATTGTGGAGAAATTTATTGTTTGGATATGCTGGGATTGGGGAAACCCATATCATTGGGCAGGATGTATGGAGTGAAAATGAAAAATGATGAATGGAAGTTACAAGGAAATGGAAATAGGAATGAGAAGAAGGAAAGGAGGATGTGCAGTTGTGCTGTCACTGAGAGTATGGGAGGTTGTTACA
This sequence comes from Panulirus argus, assembly GCA_038088735.1. NCBI lineage: Eukaryota > Metazoa > Arthropoda > Malacostraca > Decapoda > Palinuridae > Panulirus > Panulirus argus. The sequence goes on along the minus strand of JAYMFT010280483.1, from coordinate 980 downwards.
GAAGAGTTTGAATAAAAAAAAAGATTGGAATTGTGAAGTATGTTCATGAAGACTCTGCAAGGTAAGGATGAAATAAAGCATTTCTGGAGAATTTAAATGTCTGTATAAATGGTTTTGATGAAAGGAAGGTAGTTGAAATGGGTGATATGAATGCGAAGGTGGGATGTGATGAAACTGGCATGGTTAACGTTCCTAACCATGAAGCATTCATGGACCGCCTGTGGTCAAATGCATAAATTCAACTATTGGTTGTGGCAGTCGGTCCACAGTCAACCCAGCTGTTCATCCACCTCTAGGGGATGGTCAGCAAAATGGGTACCTGGCTCAGGCTTGGATATATATATTATTTTTATTATTAATATACTTGATTGCTGTTTCCCACGTTAGCGAAGTAGTGCCAGGAAACAGACGAATAAAGATCCATCTACTCACATACACTCATATATACATACATGCACATATATGCACAATACATATACATACATACCAACATATACATATATACATACGTATGCATACACATGCATATGCACATATACACATGTACATATTTATACTTGCTCCCCTCCATCCATTCCTGACGCCATCCCGCCCCACAGGAAATAGCATCACCACCCTTGCATCAGCAAGGTAGTGCCAGGAGACTGATAAAAATGGTCACATGTGCTCACACTCTAGCTGTCATGTTAAATGCAACTTAACCACAGCTCCCTTATCCATATCCAGGCCCCACAGACCTTTCCATGGTTTACCCCAGACGTTTCACATGCCCTGGTTCAGTCCATCGACAGCATGTCGACCCCAGTATATTACATTGTTCCATTTCACTCTATTCCGTGCATGCCTTTCACCCTCCTGCATATTTAGGCCCTGGTTGCTCCAAATCTTTTTCACTCCGTCCTACCACCTCCAGTTTGGTCTCCCGCTTCTCCTTGTTCCCTCCACCTCTGAAACACATATCCTCTTTGTCAACCTTTCCT
>JAYMFT010280472.1:0-10498 GCA_038088735.1 Panulirus argus | reverse complement strand
AAAGAGAGGGGGAGAGAGGGAGAGGGAGAGAGAGAGAGAGAGAGAGAGAGAGAGAGAGAGAGAGAGAGAGAGAGAGAGATTGTGCAATACCCTTCCTGGGGCTTCATTTCTGAACCACATAAATCCATCATTTCCTTCATCTTTGCTTCATTTGTTGAGCGTGCTCGCTATTACGGCGCTGAAGAAATGCTTCCTCACATACCTCAATGCACTTTTCTTGCTCAGCCTCGTATGCTCTACAGTGCTGGTGATCCTTCTGGTTTCACTGAGCTGTGGGCCTCTAGGAACAAAGCGCATACTGTTTCTGTGTATCGCCTTATCTCCCAAGTCTAGGACTTTCAACACCTTCCCTCCTCATTTTCTAACTCTTCCACTCAGTTCTGATACCATCATCTTTGCTTCTCTTACGTTTACCTGGATTCCTATGTGTTTCGTCAAATGACGGGGCCAGGCTACTATGGTATTCTCTAGTTTGATTCGAGTGTACACCTTATATATCTTCCCTAATGCTTTCATGGGTCTATATCTTGAATGGAATCGTGAAGCTTAACAAAGTGTAGCTTGTATTTTCTCACTATCGTCCTTATGAGATTATCTTGTTATAAGTTCGGCGTGATGTCTTCTGTAATTTTTTTTTTCAAACTTGATTCTTGAAGCTTGTTTTCCCCAGTATGTTATCGCGCTGTTTACGCTCGTTCCCCTTTTCCTTATTTTGTATTCGCCGAAGCTAAATTTCGTCATCATCCATTTCATCTTTGCTACATAAACTATAATCTATGTACCTCCGCAATGAATTCAGGGCATCTTCGTCATTAACAGCAAAAATACATAGTTCAGGTATGATTTACTTACGTCTTGCAAGACATTTATATAAGGTAGATTCGACTCGTTACCCTCACCCTGCTTGGAAAAAGACTCCCTTGACAAAAATTCTCCTCTCCCTCAGAGAGATATCAATACAATCTCTTGACACTTGCTTGGAAGTGTAGCATCATCATCAATCTTCCGTGGGGGCGGACAGCACCAAAGGCCTGCTGGTAGTCCAACAATGCACAATGCACCCGTCTATCTCTTTTCTCTAACGTATCGCTTACTGTCGCCTTTAAGCAAAATTGATTCTGCCCGTAAGATCTCTCCCAGAATTCGCTCTTCCTCTCACTTCAGCGTTTTCCACCATCTAAGAAACAGATCGTCAGTATGCTGACCATATCCTCCGTTATCTTTCACATAGATTCTTGTTAGTGACATTGATTTGGTGTTCAAAGTTACGTTTTAGTTGATTATGAAAAATCAGTTGCATGCAATATTACCTCGCCTCCATTTTCCTAAGCGCCACCCTCTCTGAATGATATCTCGCGTGAGGTCCTAAGTGGCTTACCAAGCGTCTCAGCACACGCCATACGTATCAATAGCTATATGCAGCCTCGTCCATGAATGTTTAATGAGTCAAGCTCCTTCACGAGTGCCCTTACTCCCGAAGACTTAATTACAATATATTCACGGCGATATAACTTCAGAGTCGTCTCGAGAACATACACTCTGAACACTTGTGTTTAGATAGTCCAGATCTTCTCCTGCAGAGTTCTTCTTCATTCCAGTTATTTAGTCCTGTATTGATTATTATGAGTCCCTTGCAAACACACGAATTCTTTAGGACGATCTGTGCAGTTCTCAGTGTGGCATGTCTCCTGTTCCCCTTTTTTTATGTTTCTAGCCAATTGATATGTATCTATTATTTCTCTGTATTTTTGATTTCTTCTTTCTTGCTTTCTTCTTCTTCCCTGCAATCAAGGTTTTGTGTCATTTCTTTATTTTGGAGCTGGTAAACTTGAAATATAGTAAGAATGTGCCTTGGTTGCTTAGTAATAACCCCCCTAAAAAAAAAGATACATACATATGTATGTATGTATGTTGTGTGAAGAGAGCTTGACACTCTTACTGCCTCCTCTCATAATCTTACATATGTATATTTTGATGTATATGTAAATGTATGTATGTATCATGTACATTTGCTATAGAGCCGGGTTAAAGACTCCTCCCTCTTCGCACTACTTTCTGAGAGTAGGAACAGAAGATGGAACCTAAGTAGGATATTTCCTAGGATGCTTAGCTTACGGTATCTAATAGTGCAAGTTGGTAATTAGAATAAAAAAAAGATATATATGTGTTTTTCATGAGAGAAACATCGATGTTAATGCACTAAGTGAAGCAGAATTGGAGGGCGAGGGTGTACAGTGGCTAGAGAATATCTAGCTGTTGAAGTCCGATGTTAAAGAAAAAAATCAAGTGCCAAGGAAGGCACGGCATTATGATGCGGAATGAGCAATGAAATTTTGTTTAGGCGTTCAAGGAACAGAGTTTAAGGTCAACATGGGTTAGAATGAAAGCATACTGCGAGTGGTGGGCAATTGCTAATGTTTATGGAGCAAGAGGTGAAAGGAGGGACTAGTTAATTAATATCATTTGGAGGGGGTAGCTTAATGCTTGGGTAGTTCTAAGTGCCGGGGGTGGGTGTTGAGGCAAATGATGGTATAATCAAAGGGCGTGGAGTCCGTGGAGTGAGAAGAAAATGGGAAAACGCTTGTCAAGCTGTGCTGTGAAAGAGGAGTACTGACTGGCAATGCGTGGTTTAAGAACACATACGCAAATGCATTTGGGTTAGAGGGGCTAGGAGTCTGAGGGCAATAATGAAAACTGGGTTATTTGAGCAGCGTGCAAGAGGGATGCTGTTGAATATGAACTTTCTAAGACAGCCGTGAGGCAAATTCTTTGATCATTCTTGGTGGAGGCGAGAGTGAAAAAGAGACTGGGTGGAAAATGGTATAAGATGAGAATATATGAAAGGAGGGAATTATGAGAGGAGTGGAAGGTGCTTGAGATCTGAAGAAGCAGTGCTAAATGAGTGGGTCGAAAGTGCAGTACGTGGAAGGTAGATTTTTGGAATATGAGGAAGGTGAAATGCTAGTGACACAACACAGGGAGGATTTTTTGTTGACATCAGATGAAATACAAGAGAAAGCGGCAAGAGGTCAGGAAAAAGGTACGAGAACTGATAAGCAGGGCAAATGAGCGATAGAAGAAAGTATTGCTGGACTTGAAAGATAGTAAGAAAATACTTTGGAAGGAAAAAGAAAAAACGAAAAGAAAATCGGGAAGACGTGAGGACAGGGTATGGGAAGGCGCGAATACGTAAAGATGTGAAAGAGATGTAGTGAGTATTTTGAAGAAATGCTGAATATCCGATGAAAGGGACGCGATTGTGATATGGCTTGGATGAGGTGGGATCTAGAGCACGAGAGTCGTGTGAATGGATTAGTTAATAGAAAAATGCTGGAAACTTTGCACAATATGAAAGGAGGTAAGGTAAAGCGCAGGGAACAGAGGATTTTGCGGTTATTTCTAGAGAGGAGTAAAGGTGTTGTTGTGTTGTTAGTCAGGTTGTTTAACGTGTGTATGGCCAGTTTGAAATGACTAAGAACCGGTGAAATGCATGATTATACAGAGTCCTTGTATTACCTCAAGTGGAGACAAAATCGATGTTCAGATTGAAGAGGTGTGTATGTGTAGAATAAATGGCAGGTTGTACAGGAGATTAGTAACTGAGGGAGTGGTACCGTAAACTTAACAGCGAATGAGAGAGGAGCAATGTGGTTTCAGGTAACGTAGAGGATGTATGGGCCTGCTTTTTGCTTTCAGGGATATGTGAAAGAAGCTTCAGTAAATACAAAACCTTATATGTGGCGTCTATGAATCTGGGGAGAGCGTGTGATAGGATTGGCTGAGATACCTTACAGAAGGTGCTACTGGTATACGAGGTAAAAGGGAAGTTGGTAATTGCAGTTAAGACTGGGTATTAGGACAGTTTGGCAAGAGTGAGTAGTGAAGGTGTGGTTCCCGGATCAGGTAGGTCTGCATCATGGGTGTGTAATGTTGTCATGAATATGAAATTTGTTTAGGGACGGGGTGTTGACGGAAGTAAATGTCTTGGTCATGGAGGAGGTCTGCATTATGCTGCAGAAGTGTTCATGGGAAGTAGATGAGATGCTGCTTGCATACGTGGCTTTGATAGCAGACTACAAGGATAAACACTAGAGGCTGGTGGCAGATCTAGGGGTTGTTTTAAAGAAGAAAGTTTAAAACTGATATAAATGTCAGTTAGATGATATGACGTAGCAGAGGTCTGAAAGAAGACTGTTCGTGTGTGTTTAAATGAGGAGGAATTTAAGGACGTAAAGTTCTTTGAGCAGTGGAGGAATCTATGGGGACTTCCTGTGAGGCACAAGATTGAATAGGGGGCAGAGGTCCTTGGCACGTTCAGAAATTTACTGAAGGAATAATTAGTGTCTGTAAGAAAGTGAATCTTGTCCAGGAAAAGAGCAGAGAAGAAATTCAGAGAAAGCAGTAACGAAACCGACATCAAAGGACATAAATCTGCTCAGAAAAACAAAAGAAAAAAAATCCTATATCTTAGTACAGACAGTTCAAAATGATCAAGAATAATTTGCATGAAATGAAAAAAAATATAGTCTTTGCCTTTTGTTCTTACCCTGTGACATTACACGAAGATGAGTATATTTATAGGTACAAATCTCTTCCGACACTGTTGCATGTATGTGTCACAGGCATTTAATGGGAAAGTTTTAAAAATTGTGGATGTGCTGAAAATGAAACTCCTGTGGACGATATATGGCGTGAAACGGCTTTGTTGTGTGAGAAATGAAATTGCCAAAGGCGGGTATGGGAGTGAGCGTAGTCTGATTGAGAGGACCGGTCAGGATGTGCTGAAAAGATTTTGGTATGTGAAACGGACTAGCAGACTCAGACCCTTCGAGCCCTTGTCTGCCAGCTCCTGCAGTGGGCCACAAATCACATCATATGTACCCCCAAAGACTCAGCCAAATACAAACGCTCATCCTGCTGCCCATAAAGCTCTGGACCCTGACTTAACAATGAGCACAAGCTTGCACAACAACGTCGAAGAACGGCGAAATAACATTTTCTAGTGGTATTATGCTCACCCCCTCCACTTTCCTCTTTAAACCTCCCATATTGTCGGCACAACTTTCCCGCTCACCAATAATGTATTTTTCCGAAAGTATATTACCCCAGCATCCAACAAATTCTCTCACCCGAGGGAAATGGATGATTTACTGGTAACTGTGAATGGGGGTTAGTCATCGCCCCTTTGGTGACTTTCTCGGTGTGTCTGCAGACAGGGAACAGATGGGAAGCGCTTTACACAGTATAAATGAGTCAAGAGAGACTGCTAAAAAATGACCTGGTCCTGAAGCAAAAGAAACGAAGAGGAGTAAAAGACCAAGGAGTGGTGGAAAATTAAAGTAAAGGAGGCTATGACATGTCTGGGCTAGACTACTGAGTGCGAGAGGAATGTGAAGTGTACAAAGGATTGGATCAGTGTGGTCAATAGATGAAGAGAGGAGGGTCAATTTGCCATAACTGGACTGAACCAGCGAGCATGAAGCAGTCAGGGTAATCTATGAGAAATCTCCGAGGCTTGGCTCTCGTTCAAAGATAGACAGCAAGGGCAAGGAAAAAGACCTTAACTGCGCAATTTTCAAGATATAACCTTAACCCAGTGCGCGAAAGAAGAGAGAAAATTCTTAAAAAGAAATTTTCTTATTCCTTACAGAAGAATTCCATTTCAAACATTACTGAAGAAAGTGCCCAAAAACAGTAGTATAGTTTCTTTAATGATGGTGTGGGAGTGTGATGAGTGGACGGGGAGAGGGCCTTGGCTAGTGATGCTTCTTTTTTGTGCCTGTACACGATAATCATCGTTTTCAGGCGTGATTTCTTTCTCCACATACCTAAGCACAATAATCACATTACGTTCTTTAAATGCGTAATTTCACGCTATACATAGGTATCATTAAAACAATGTTTACATATCATCTGTATTTGCACTGTATGTATTACAACGTATTTGCATATCATTTACACAGGCAGAACTCTATTTATGTCAATAAAGGAGCAAATAATCTTTTCGGCAAAGCTATAAACACCGGTACTTAAGAAACTGTTTTCTTTCTTATTTCCGAAATGGCTGCGATACTGAGTAGGTTAATCTGGCATCACGCTATGATATATTTTTTTCACCTGATTACCCTGTAGGCTCTCCGGAAGCGGGCATTCTAAACAATGACAGAAAAAGTTTAGTATGTCCGGTGACGAACATCGTAGTCATCTATGCTCTTGTCAAATGACGTGTACAGCAGTCGTCTGCACTCGAGTCTATCGACATGCACTACATTCTAAGGGTTCATACACTTATTCACAGTAACATCATCACATTCGTTACACCCGCGCAACACACTATGCCGATCATAAACAGTCACAACACTCTCAAAGTCTTATACTTAAAACTGATACCAAGAAAAACCTATTTCAACATACGGAACATAATACCTCCCGTTTCTCAGATGCAATCCCCACCTATAGACACAAACCAAAACACCCAACAATAAGCCACAAGTGATTTCGACGCAACCTGCTCTGCCAGGCACGCTGTCCCCACCCGAGATGCCTGAGGTGAAATACTGACACACCAACTGTACCCCTTCGACACCGTCAACCAGCGCAACCAAAGAACCAGAATCCCAACCCACCAACAGTCAACATCACCAAACATGACATTTTAGACATTAGTACTGTATACAAGGAGTTCTTTGAGCACTTTCCAAGAACCCTCCGCTGACCAGCTATCTATTCCGTGTTCCTCTTGTGTAAAAAGTCTTATAATAGCTCAAGGAACACACCCACCGTCACCCTCTCAACCTCTGACAGACATGAGTCCAACATGCACCCTCACATCACCCTGACTGGCTACTTACTCACCTTCAACACCACTACGTATCACTTATGAGACCCACATTACACTCACGCCCCACATCACAAATGTCAACAAAAATGACCAAAAGCAAATTAAACGCCCTCAGGACATCCACCGGCGCCAGTTTCGAACAAGAAAAATAATCCCTCTTTATCCTGTACAAATGTGGGGGATCCCACGCCTTTTACTGAGTAATCTTTGGATCACTGTTGAAATAGGTTTGCTCTTACGGTCTTGTGACCTAGACAATCGTTACCCAACAAACTATCCCTGGGCTTTGTTTGTTAGTTTGACCTTGTTTCGCAGGTCCATCGATGGACTGAACGGTAACGACAACGAGAGAATCATATGAATAGTTGTACTAACGCAAGGATTATGATAGCCACGTACATCGTTTTAACTCTGATATTTGGAATGGAATTTTATTAACATACATCTTGGCCTAATCTAGAAAAAGAGAGAAGTGAAAAATATTCTGAGGGGTGAAAAATATTCTAAAACAAATAAATCAAGAGCGTAATTGTCGTCACATAAAGATGAATTACCTAACTTAATTCTGACAACGTTACTGACCACGTTGCAAAATTCAATGATTCCACTAGTCAGATTTCCCTTCAGTAAACGTAGAGGCTCAAAACACTGTCTTCCCGTTGGTTTTATGCCCCGGAGCCACTCACAAGGCTAGTAGAACCTGATGATTCACCAATGGAGTCATTGGGGTCTGTGTGTAATCATTATGTTCCCAGGACCCTATGAAGGTCTCCCTGCGATATATAGGGCGGTTCGAACCTTGCTTATTGTCTGTAGTAGCTACTTATCTCCGGGCTCCCTGTGTCGACCATTTACAGGCGTCTCGAACAAGTCTGCGGCCCGGATTCCGTGGATGTATGTTGTGCGGGCGAGTCTTACTGGAAACAAAACATACCTCTCGCTCTTCTGTTTGCGCTTATAACGCCAACGCTCTCATAGATATAGACATGGGATAGGGGTAAGAATCGTTATCAAATCGTTAACTTTGATTATATTAACTGTCCTGATCTGTGAAATTAATTGTGGTTGTATAATGGAGCATAAATAGATTGAGTAATTTTTAACTTTCAAAGCTTAGCAATTCATATACGTTATTCTAGGTTATAAAGGAATAAGAAACCGAGACGAAATTCATGGAGAACGTCATAATAAATTTGTTTTATTTTTACAATCTAATGATTCCTCTTAGTAAAACAAAGTTTATATACTTGGTATATGGATAAGGCATGATAATACAATAATGTATTAATACAATATACGATAATGTAACGATACAACAGTGCAATGAAATAACAGTGTTATACTCAAGTTCTCTGCTGTAGAATAAAGAGCAGCAATACAAAAATACTCGTCAAAAAATTCTTCATGACAAACAAGTCATTCACTCCATCCTAATCAAAGCCTTTCCTCCCTGGCCACCCATTCCTTCAAAAGCAGATATACTATAACTCCAAACTACAAAAAAAGAACAATCACCGGCTGCTTAACAGCCTCAAAAAATTCAGTACATGCTCAGCGCAACAAAAATAAGTCAAACACTGTCCAGTCTCATTAATTATCGCCACTCAGTTTTGGCCAACAGCACTAATCTTTTCTCGCCCACGTCACTTCATATCAATCCGCAGCCTACAAACAGAAACGAAAACGTTCACACCAGCCTCACATGTTAGCCACCCATACCCACAAATCCCTAATACCCTCAGATCCCAAAATCCCAACCTAAAACGACACTGATAAACATAGACACACTGTAATAACTTATTAAAACACTAAACAAGGGACATTTCCTCACCCCACCCCGACTCATCTAGTCCCAGCTACTAACACAAGCCAGTGACATCACACCTAGCCCTAGACCGCCAATTAAGCTCTGCAAGCAATGCCAAACGCCTTTCAGCAAAGAGCATTGTTCCATCAGATGTTCCAACGGCGAGCAGTTATACCACATCCACTGAATATTGCTACTCTGCAGAAAAGACTCCTCAGAGCAATAAACGTGCAGGAACCACTCAGAAACTCCTAAAACACCCTCATGAATCCTCCCGTCTCCAGCATAAATCCCCAGCAAACAACAGCACAAAAAACACACAATCCCATTCGTCACAAACAGACCCTACTGCTCAATACAATCCCAACAACAAACTAAACATCCTGCAATTGAACGCCATTGGCAACAAAAGCAAAAATGCTCAACCAATGCAGGGAGCACAACATCCACATAGCCCTTACACAAGACTCACTTTCAGATGCACCCTCCCACGTTTCACTTAGCTACAAAATTCTAAGAAAAGACAGACAACAAGAACAATGAGGAAGATCTGAAACACTTATCCACCAAGGTATAACATTCCCAGCACCACGTATAGCGCATAGCAGCTCGCAGACAGCCTTAGAAATGCAATCCATATCATCAAAACTGTACAGTACTAACTTGAGCATAATGAACACCTACGTACATACCTTCCCCCATAACAAGCCGTTCTAGATATACTCCCCATCTGCAGAACCTGCCCAACGTATCCAACAACTACCACTGTAGATATTTCAATGGCCACCGTCCAGCGTGGCTTAGCACTCACACCCAAAGATCCGCGAGGTGAACTGCTCATACAGCAACTGTATGCAGTTCAGTATCCTCAGCCTGAGTAACCATCCAGCCAGACTTGCAAGCCACCACCTCCAGCAGTCGACCATGCCAGACATCACATTACCCTCTGCTCACCAGCGCTGTACACACAGACCTCTTGCAGCACTCTACACCAACTGTCCTCGGAGCCCTAGCCCACCCTGACAACGTTCTACCTGGCCCGTGTAACCCACGCAGCCACCAGAAGGGAAAAGTAGAACCCAAACTTTTCTTCCTGAGTTTCAGACCTCAGCTAATATAGAAAAGAAATAGAAAATACAAAGAAATGCAGAATCCTTACTAATTGCAATGTGAAATGAGACACACATACCATCTACCGTACGGTTAACAGTTGATTGTAAGATTAATACCACCTGTGATGAAATACAATAACAAACAGAAGAAAATACCAAGACAGAAAACAGTTGGCGAATAGAAAGGAATAGAAGAAAAGCTGACATAACAAGTGGAGACAAATAATAGAACTAGAGGATGAGATGAATAATTCTGGCAGGCAATTTGTGTAATCGGATAGCAAAAAAAAAAAAAAAATGATAGGTGGGGAGAAAGGAATTCAAAGCATGGAACGTAATCGAAGTTTTTTTTTTGCGTATGTGAATAAAGCAAGCAACAAAAAGTTGAAATTGAACTATTCAAGTCAGGAACTATCTCGAAGATGACCTCAAAGAAATATGCAAAATGATAGTCGACCAATGTCGATATTTAGTACAGAAAAGAGAGAATAAACAAATGATGAAAAATTGAATAACTTTAACGAGCACGCCGTTACGGACTTGAACATATCAGAAAGGATTATGACTGAGAAGACAGATCGACACAGTGAACACAGCAGGGGGACCCTTTGGAATCCCACTCATATTATCAATAAAGACTGAAATTACAGTAGCAAAGCCCCACACGATTTCACTGAGCCAGAGTACAATACAAAAATGACATACAAAACACCTTTGGATTCTTACTTGCTTTGTCTA